>JAVXUO010002652.1:0-112370 GCA_033065855.1 Escallonia rubra | reverse complement strand
ATTGTCATAACTTTGTAGAATCAAGATTAACTCTCAACAATGTGTTGGAATATAATCGAACAATCATTGTGTACGTGTAAGCTTCAAGAAGAGTGGGCATAATTGAGAGCTTTGGGTATTGGACATCGTACTTTATGCAGCCGCATAAGAATAATGAATTTGAAGGTGATATTTTCTTCTATAGACACTGATCTATACTACTTATAAAAGTACGAATGTTGTAAATCATTTTAAGGACGATTATGTCCTTCGTTAACTACGCCAATAACACTCCTACCCTTCATTTATGACTCCTTTATTAAATTGTTTAAATGAAATATACATAGGGGAATGAATCTATTCTAAACATTGCGAAACAAAAAGTTTGATGAGAAAAAATATTATCTATAATACTACGAATGTTGTAGAACATAATTGATTTATATAATTTATTCCCAATAAACCTAATGATATCATCTCAAAAATTATCTTCGACCATATCTACGTGTAACGCAAGTGTTCCATGCTAGTGTATCCAAAGTAATCTTCAAAAGAAGCAAGAGGTGGTTTATTTCTGGATTGGGAGTTGTAAGTGTAAGCTCTAAATCTGGTGTTGCGTTGCAAATAGCTGGTTCAGATGATCCACAGATCCAAACTGGCATTTGATCTTGGTGACCGCATTTCAAATAATTGTTCGGACAAGCTGATCTGCGGTTGTAATAGTCTACGAGGTATAGTTGAGGCAATGGTCGCGTGAGTGTTAGTATCAACTACTTCGGTCGCTGATTCATTGTTCGCCACTTGCCAGAATAGGGCAGATTAGTAAGGAACTAATCTGAGGGAAATTTAGTGGTGCTCAGGGTCCGACTTATTATTTTGTTTGGTAAGCAAGATAATAGCATTGACAATATAAATTGTTACATAGGTTTGTCATGTTAGCCTTTTGATTTGACATTTTTTACATAAAGAAATAGAATCGATGACTATCTTAAAATGATAGAAATTCAACGAAGGAAGAAACAAACAAACATATAAACAAACATCATCTTCTCGACAGGTTTAAGATAGCTATTTTATAGGGCATAGATGCCGATTAAAATCTTAGTTTTTACATTGTGTTTTTTATCCTTTCTTAGTTAGGTTTTTGTTATAAAAGTCAAGTAACACTCTTTCGTGGGACAAAGGCAAGTAAATCGTAATGACAAAAGAAGACATGTTATCACCTCGAACAGGCTAGGGGGTGACGCTTGTTCTTCTTGATTCTGGCGAAGAAAATACTTTTGCACGTGATTGGCTACTTGGGTTGGGGATCTTGAAGTCACAAATTCCTTAGAACCCGATCAAACTTGGTCAACTACGAGATTGGTAATTACATTTTAGGTGAATTAGAGTTTTGAAAATAATTTAACTTGATACCCAAGAATCATGAGGCTAAAGGTCCAACCGTCATTTCTAATTTTATTAGAATTCTATCAAGCCTTCTCTAGGTATTTAAAAAACGAAACACACAAAAAACAACGTCTTTATAGCTTTTAAGAGTTCGTAAGGTTCTGAGAGTCACTCCTTTTTTATTTATTTATCTTGCAAGTCAACATTTTCGGGTGGCTCCTGACAAACTTTCTAACAACAAGAAGATGTATTTGAATAATACATAAATGTATAGTAAATTGAAAGTATCTCAACGCGGTTATCACAATGCGTCACAACGACATCATATTCTCTGAAAATTTACACGAGAAGTGCTCAACATCGCGGCTACACTTTGCAGATCTGTTGTTTTCGCTTGCAAGGTGTTGATTATTATTGGATGATTGACATTAATAAATAGAGGAATGATTGACACCTCCAAGGTAGTCAGTAACTCAAAATCCGAGACTTTTTTATTTTCCCCACTCATAATTGTACATCAGAAAAACTTATATGAAAAGTGCTCATCATTTTGATTGGGCCTCGAATCAAATTTAGATATGTTTTGTTCTAAAACGTTGTTGTTGGTATTGTCAAGAACTTCATCCCTAGGGCACAAATTGGAGGCACATCTTTCGAGGCCTATTGTTCATGACATATGAAGTTTGTACCTGACTCGATATGGCTACCATGAACAATGGTATTAGGCACCTTTGGCCCATGAAGAATTCTCTGTTAGCTCTGCCTACGACCTCCTTGCAAAGGAAGATCGTCAAACCCTTATTTTTCCTGCTATACCAACGACTGTTTGGTGACGCCTGTGAAAACTCTAACTTCCACATAAGATTCTTTTCTTCCTAGGGCTTTGTTTGTTGGACCGCTTTCCTACTCAAGTTATGTTACATCGAAGAAATCTCTCAGGGACTACCTCATGTCCACTATGTCTTCATTATGAGGAGTCTAGCTCACATTTGTTTCTCTCTTGTGAAGTTGTTTGACCTATCTGGTTTGGGGGCACTCTCGGGTTACGAATAGATACTCTAGAGTGCACCCTTCCTGAGTGACTTGTTGGATGGCTTAACACACCCTTCCGTACTCACGATACTCCTACACATTCTTTTAGTGTTGTTGCTTTCACTCTCTGGGCCATCTGGCTAGCACGTAACCAGCTCGTGTTTCGTGATTCTAGTCTTTCCCCAGCCAAGGTCATTGCTCATGCAGCCTGTCTCTCGCGTTCCAACTCCTTGGCCTGGTCGAAGGGGCTACAACTTCATCATGATCATTTTCTAGCAGCAGCGCTAGCTGTACAAATAGGACGGTTGGGGCAGGGTGTGACCGACACAATAATCTTGTATTCCGGGGGGCATCGTGACTTGGAGTTGAGGCCTATTTCTTTTCATTTTAGTCAGGTTTGGGTAGCCGAACGGCTGTGTGTGGGTATTGTTATGGAGGCACTGGATGAGTCCGGGCAGTACGTGGGATCCTTTGCACGTTCTGTTTGTTGTAGTGATCGTTTGTTGGCGTCAGTGCTTGCATTAAGTTACACTATTTTTTTGGGCCTTAGGTCATCAGTTTTTACACATCAAGTTATTTACTAATGACACTTCTTTGATGGCACAGTTGACAGGGAAGGATGCTCTTTCTACAACAACTTCCCTGACCTTTTTTGATTTGTACTACAGGTTGGATGCGGCTTAGTACTACTCGTTGAGCATGACCAGTAAGCAGGTTTTGACTAAAGCTCAACGCTTAGCTCGTTTTGCTGGACGGTGTTGCCTCCCTGTGTACATGGACTGGACTGCTCCAGTGGACCATGCTATTTTTGTGACCTAGAGCAGAGGTCTAAGTGAACCGACCACCGTAGGCGGGTTTGGGAATTGTTGTATATGTTTATTCTTACTTAGCTAGGACTGATGTATATGCTTCGTTACATGCTCTGTACTCTGTATCCTTGTTCATATATGTGGTAAGATTTTTAACCCTTTTCAAAAAAAAAAAAAACTTCATCCCTGCACTGCTTTTTATCAGGTTTAGTCCTTTTATTAAAATAGATAGATACATTTTTTTTGCGAGAAGATGGTGCACAGATTTAAAATGAGGTAGTACCATCATTCCAAAGGCTTTGGCAATAGGGCTTGCCTCTATCATTAGTCTAATCTTCTAACATATAATATGCACACAACTTGCACCGATAAACGGCGCGATTTTGAAAATTTGTTGTAGTTGAATAGGTTGCTTTGGATTAATGAAAGATTTTGGCTGTAATCTCGAAAGTAGGAATACCCCACAACTTCCCATATAATGACCATTAATTGTTGCTACAAATTGTTAGTGGCATTTTTTCAAGACATCTTTAGTGATAGTTCTGAACAACATTTTTTTAACGTCACTAACTAAAAGGTACAAAACATATGAGATGGCCATTATTTATTATTACATAGGAGGAGATGTATGTTCATGGGTAGTTTAAAAAAAAATATTTATACAATCATAGAAATCAACAATCAATGTATTCTGTAAAACTGTTATTTTAAACATTTGAAAACAGAATAACGAAATGGGGTTCGGATAGAATTCCTTTCCTCGGTCCAAGCTAAGCAATGCTATCAACCCTTGATCATTAATATCCTCTGAATAAACCTAGATTGGCAATCCACATGTTAGAACACAATCTATACTACAATACTATAAACCTAATATCGACTACCCACCACGTGCTCACATCTAACCCCGAAATCGCGCGACTCGAAGCGGGTTCCGCACACGACCAATCTAACCGAAAATTATGTACGCTAGTTAATGCGTAACGATATCCTAAAATTCATAATAAATTACAATAAAACACTTTTATTGCTTAAAACATTATAAAAAGTCAAAATATGAATTTTCTGAAATTTTGAATATTTTTAAATTAAATTTTTTTATTTAAAGGCAATAAAACTCCATAAATAGCCATAATTGTTTCTAGGTGAAAATAAAGTCCCATAAAATTTTAAACTGCTTTACAATATACAAGGATAATACAGAAATTAAAATCAAGAATTAAAAAGTGTCGAAATCAATTTAAAATCGTCAGTTTAGCTAAATCAAATGCGATATAGATAATAATAGGAAATCAACTCTAAAATTTACAAAACTGAACCTGAGTCGTCTTCGTGATACAAAAACATTTCTTAAATTTTTCCAAAACATTTTCATTAGTTTTAAGGCTCCAAAAGAATTTCACAAATCTGAAATTACAGAAAATACTAAAAATACATATAATTTCAGAAAATTATGAAATTTTACCAGAAATTATAACAAAGCCCAAGGTATTATAATATACACTTTAACCCACCCACAAACTCTCACAAACACTTACTTGCACACACTGTATGTATACACTCTCCAAACACTAGCTTCACAAACTTTTCACAAGTTACACCTTCATACACACACGCACACACCCACAGCTCCTTCACACAATGCATGCCACAACTGGAAACCCACCACCTAGCTGCCTCACACACCTACACAATCATGCACCCAATTTTCCCCCTCACGCACTGCTCACTTCACACCTACTCCACTCAACCTCCAAACACCCTCCCACACAAACAATCAAGTTTCAGCACTGCTCAAATTCCACTCAACCTCCAAATTGACAAACAATCAAACCACACTAATTACATACCCACATTCCACAAGAACACACTGCATTTCCAAACCAGTCCACTGCACCCAGGTTCACACTCATGAATACTGCCCCCCTCCCTGATTTTTCACACACACTTCTTGCATGCTCACCCCTAACCAATCTATCATACACCATGGCAGCTACTAAGATAGTCCAAAAACACCCTTGACAGACCAATAGCCCATTGCATTACACACACCCACAATGCACTGCCTTGATCATGCGCACACACCCACAATGCATTACACACACCCACAGCACACTGCCCATTCTCTCTCTTTTTTTTTCGAGCATGTCCCCTCACACACCTGCACCTCCTCCCTTGAACACACACCAACTCCACGAACACAGCAATACAGCTGTACACCTCCACCTACGCTTGCATCAGCACTTCACACACCCTACGGCAGTCACAAACCCCACAATCCGACACACAAATGCATATTACGGCAGCCACCATGGCTGCCCGCACAACACGAACACGCCAACCGCAGCCCCTCACAGTCTCTCTCTCTCTCTCTAACCACAATACACACACAGTTGTATCACCCTACAGGCTACATCACAGCTCTTCAAACACACATTAAAAAAGTGTAAACTAAGAGGAAAAAAGGAATCCACGCTTACCGAAATCGAAACTCAAAATCGCCGGTGTCCTCGTCAGCTTTCTCTTTCTCCCTTTCTCTTTCCCTTCTCTCTTTTCTTCCTGCTGAGACTTCTTCGCTTTTCTGTATCACTCTCTCTCCATTTCTCACGAACACACACCCTTCTCTGTAAAATTCTCTTTCTCTTTTCTCTCTTTCCTCTTTTCTGTTTCTGTGACCGTATGAAAACTTTCCTTCTCATTGTAACCGAATTCCCATTTTAATGTATTGTCTTAATTCTCTCCCTAATTTCCTCCTTGGTTCACCTCTTTCTAAAATTAAAGAGTTGACATTATTTTTCAAATAATTCAGATTTCGATTTCGATTTTATGTATTTATTTATTTACCAACCAGCTCACTAATTGTCGCTAAAAGTTTTCAAAAAAATGTCATTCACGCTAATCAATACTAAAGACTCCAGTTAATATCACTTACAAGGTATCACTAAATTTCAACTTATGGTTCATAAAATTTGTCTCTAAAGATTGCCGATAAAATTCAGTCACATTAATCGTCACTAAACACTTCATTCAATATCACTTATTAACGTTACATTATTATTTATGGTTTATAAAATAAACTTGTCGTTAAGGGTCATAAACGTAAGGCTCAGCTCCACCAATCTACAATATTTCGTTTAAAAAAAAATGTCACTAAAGTTAACGGAAATATTTCTCACCAAATTGTCGTAAAGGTCTAACAAATAATCAGCTAAGATTTTTTTTAATATATATATAATACTAGCCTTAGGTTTTGGGCTGTTACAACCAACCTAGACCCGCCCAACAATAATAGTCACGCCTAACACCTACCCGCGTAACTCCACCAGTTACTTTAAGCACCACCATTCGCGTCTAACACCAACCAAGCCTTGTCCAACACTACCACTCACTTTCACCACTGCATTCACGCCCACCACTAACCCACCCTTGTCCAACATCGCCACTCACTTCCACCACTAACCCAACACCATCCACCACCACCCGCAGCCCACCTTGGCCAGATATGGTTTGATTGTTACAATGGCCTACTCAATTTTTATTGAATGTTAACGTGCTAAGACAATTATTATTGTGGAGCACAAATTTGTAAGGGGTGAATTGGAATTTTCTCTTATTTATTATAATTTTTCAGATGCAACATAATCAGTACCACAAGGGATCATGTCCAGAAAACAGAACCAAATGTGCCTCTTTCCAACTTGCTCAAACCACGAGGGGCTTGCTGCAAATTTTCTTAAAATAAAACAATCAATTGGGTGTCAAAAATCTATTGGCCACTTGATATTTAATTTTGTCAAACATCTAACATCATTATAAAAAAGCGGTAATTGGATTTACTTTTTCTTGATTTTCTATCCTTATCCATCTTCTATTGTTCCCAACAACACTAACCAGCCATAGTCTAGCCATGTACATTTGCCATATCGTCGGCAAGACTAATCATATCACCACCACGAGCCTGAAACAACATTATTACCAGACAAGCATAGATTATGAGTTATTCATCCTCGTGCCACCACCAAAATCCTAAGAATTTAATATGTCCCAAGTTTGCATCTAATTGGCTGAAGACCTTAGGGCTTCCAACCCTATGTGATAATGATGATACCATCATGGATTTGAGATGTGACGTCGCCTTATTGGCCTCAACCTTTGCCATGAAGTCCATGACTTGCCACTTAGAATTCCCCTCGGAACTTTGTGTTGCAGATTTGGTTGAAGGTTTGTTGACGGAGGTGAGATGGGGTCTGGCTTTTATGGAGGGTGAGAGTAAGGTTTGTTTATGATGAAGAGTAGCAGATGGAGATGTGAAGGGAAATGAGTGAGTCAACAACTTGTTATTGAATCGACGATTTATGCAGGTCTTTTGTTTATCGTAGAGTTTATCATATATAAGAAAGGCAAAATGGCAAGTTTAGATTATAACAATTGATTACAGATGGTCAATGAGGCATGCGAGTCAGTGATGGTGCTTTAACGCCGTGGTGCAATGGTGATGGATAGTTGTTGATTTCTTGAATTGTCTTTTTATATTTTAATAAGTATCTGACTTAAATATCCCTACGAAAGAGTAACATTGTTGGCACATTGTCGGCACATTGTCACAGAGCCATGAAAAATCTCACGTCAGCTATACCTTATAACTTATGAGGCTCCCAAATGGTTTTCCTATTAGATTTTCTCAGCGTCTAGCGATGTTCGGGTCGGTGTAAAACGAAATACATAAAGCTGATGAATTACACCTCAGGCCCGTTGCTTATTTTTATGCATATCCCTATGCGCACCACTGTGCCAGCACCTATACAATGAGTCCGGTGATAACATGCTTAAGTTAAAACTAGGACCATGCTCTAATTTAAGAACATTACAGGTTAGTAGCTAATTTGGAACTTCAAAGTTTTTTTTGTCAAAACAGATAAACTATAAGTGGTTGAATACTATTTAGCCTACTTAAAATTTTAATACTTAAAATTTCAAAAGTTTGTTATGGACGTGCCCGAGGTTATGTGATGGTTTCTTTATCATACAATAATTTTTGAGACATGCCTAGTGTATTTTTGTATTGCCAATATAGCCTTCAAGACTGAAGTAATCCATGTTCATATGTATTGACTCACCACAGATCCCTAATCCCCAATTCATGTACATCTGGTGTTTTTATTTTATTTTATTTCATTGTTCACCCTTCTCTTTTCACCTATTTTAACGTGATTGTCATTAATTAACACATGTTAAAGTCCCACATTGACTATACATGCTAATTGAGTGGGGTTCTTCTACCTGGTAGACTTTTCCTCTCTTAAGCATGCTTTTGATTTCAACACCAGGCTTTAATATGGTGTTAGAGCTTGACCCTGCCCGTGGTCCATGGTCTTCAGGTCATTATGTTATAATTTATGATGTGCGTGAGGGTCTGATTTACTTGGATCAAGGCTTGAGATCACCTCAACTTTCATGTTGTATGTGAGGTCGGGTGTTCAAGGCCCACTTCGATTATACACGGGGATTGCAATTGGTTCTTAATTACACCTCGTGGGCTTTTACTCCTCTTTATCATGCTTTTTGGGTTGAACACCACGCTTTAAAGTTGGACCCATCATATGATACCCCATATTTGATGTCAGATGGTGTGAGACTGCCCTTATAAACACCTTGTACATGATCTTAGAAGTACCTATTGGGTAGCCCTTTTGAGGGAGGCAATGCCTTATTGTGGAGCCGTAGACTGGGTTGTTATAGATGGTATCAGAGCCAACTCTCGAAAGCTCGGGCTGGACTATCCAGTCGGGTTACCGATGGTTGGGGGAAAGAAAGATAAGTATGTATATATATATATATATATATCCCACATCAAGAGGATGGTTGGGTCAATGAAGGATGAGACTGGTAAATAACGCACTGGCTAGAAAGGAAGATTTTGTGCTATGTGTATCGAGCCTTAGCGAGGACACTAAGACATAAGGATTGGGAGATTGTGATATCCCACATTGGATGTCGGATAGTATGAGATTGTCCTTATAAGACATTGCCTATGATCTTAGTGTACTTATTTGCCAGGGAGAAACAACCTGTTGTTGGGTCGAGAACACAGGCGTTAGACATCAATTAAGCTTTCCTACTAGACATGACAAAGCCTACCTATGACCTGAGGGTAAACCTTCTGGGCATTGATCTTGTCTTCCTAAAAAATTGTAGGTTTTACCAGTAACAGAAGGGGTCGGGTAAGAGCGGCTCAGGCATGGGCATACCCAAGGGTAATGCTTAGATGATGAGAATAAGCTTTTCAAAGAGTTTGAAATCTACAAGGATGATATAATGGAAAAGATTAAGCAAGGTGCAAGCCATGCAACATTGAGACATACTCCATACGTTCTTATGGAACTTTGAACTTGAGGATGCATCTTGAACGTTGTTCAATGAAGATGAACCATTTGAAGTGTCATTTCATGTTAAATGTTTAAATTTTACATAGGAATGTGTCTACTTTTATATACTATTTTCTATCTACGGTTTGAGATGATGTTTAAGACTAATTTTGTTCTATATTGGTGAAGTTCGTGTACCTTCTTAAAAACATAGATGTCTAGATGTCCTTTAGTTGAAAATGTCATGTTTAAAGCTTAAGGTTCCATGAAAGCTTTTAAGTAATACAGGTAAAAGTTGTTATTTGTTTTGTTTTGTGTTATGCGTCTAGAAAAGCACGGGGTAAATCGTACCCGTACTCGTCGGACTCCATCCATCCGAACTTTAGTTTCCTTCCATCATCTAGCTTAAATAAGGAACTGGATTAGATCTCAAGTCGATGGTATATCAGGTGGTTTAGATTGGTACATAGTTTAGAATTCTGGAAAATCTGGTAGAGAGAAAAAGGGGATAGAGAGAAAAAGCTAGGGAGAATAGATGGAGTTTGTGCTCTATAACGGAAAAAGTAGGCTTCTATGTTATCAACAACTGCAATGACTTTTGCTAAAGTGATGCATGCTCTAAAATGATAGCACTTCTTATATCCATAGATGCATATTGTTCTAGCAAAACTACACATGCTTTGAGATCAAAACTTGCCAATAGTTAAATGCATAGTAAAAAGAGAGCAATTTTTGCTTCACTTGTGATGTTATAAAGGTCGCTTTCTTATGCACATTGAGACCCTTCAATTTTGTCTAGTTGACTGACACAAGTAAGATTTTACCAAATACTCATTTCGAGTTACCTCCTAACTTGAGAAAGTCATTGATATTATCCCTTGGAAATATTAGGTGCTAGGGAAACAACATACATAGAGTTGCCCCGGTGCTTTAGTTTGAATTCCATGGCCACCCCTTCCTTTTTATAAAAAGATATCAAAAAGGTTTGTCCATGTCCGAATTACTTCGAACTCAGTTCTGCAGTCCAGTCCACCATTAATCCAACCCTGACTAACATTGCCACTGCATTCATGCCCACCATTGACCCACCTTTGTCCAATATTGCCACTCACTTCCACCACTAATCCAGCCCCTATCCACCCAACTCATGCCTACCTCGGCCATATTTGGTTCGATTGCTGCAATGGTTGGTTCAATTATTATTAATCTATGCCATGGTCAGATTTCGTTTGGCGGGATCGTAAAATCCATCGGTTGCTCGCTAATTTTTATTAAATATTAGGGTGTTGGGACGATGATGATTGTGGTGCACAATTTTCTAAGGGGTGAATTGAAAACTTTTTCTTCTTTATTACGATTTTAATAGATGCAACACAATTAGTACCACAAGGATCATTTCCAAAAAATAGAACCATATTTGACTCTTTCCAACTCGCTCAAACCATGAGGGGTCTGTTCCAAATTTTCTTAAAGTAAAACAATCAATTGGGTGTCAAAAAGCTATTGGCCACTTGAATATCTAATTTTCCCAAACATCTAACATCATTATAAAATTGGATTCACTTTTCTTCATTCTCTCTCCATATCCTCTTCTCTCGTTCCCAACAACCATTAACCACCCATGGTCTAGCCATGGGCAGCTGCCTTATTGTCGAGAAGACTAATCGTAACACCGCCAGCAGCCTGAGATAACATTATTGCTAGGTGAGCATAAATTATGAATTATTCATCCTTGTGCCACCACCAGAATCCTAGGAATTAAATTCGTCCCAAGTTTGCGTCTAATGACTGAAGACCATAGGGGTTCCAACCCTCGTGTGATAACAATGATACCGCCATGGATTTGAGTTGTGATGTTGCCTTATTGGCCTCAAGCTTGCATGGGGAACTCCATGACTTGCCACTTGGAATCTCTTGGGAACTCTGTGGTGTGGATTAGGTTGAAGGTTTTATCGATGGAAGTGAGATGGGATACGCTTTCATGGACGGTGAGAAGTAGGTACCATTTGCCAATTCAGAACCTAGGTTAGGGTTTGTCTATGATAGAGAGTAGCAGAAAATATGATGGGAAATAACTGAGTCGACAAGTTGTTTTTGAATCTAGGATTTGTTTAGGGATTTTTGTTTGTAAGAGGTTATCATTATGTGAAAGGCAAAATGGGCAAGTTTAGACTTTAGCGATTGATTGCAGATGGTCAATGAGGCATGCTAGTCGGTGATGGTGCTTTGAGGCGGTAGTGCAATTGTGGCAGACATTTGTTGATTTCTTGAATTTTTTTATTATATTTTAATAATTGTCTGACTTAAATAATCCTATGAAGGAGTTATGTTTTTGGCACATTGTCACACAACCATGGAAATTCTCACGTCGGCTATAACTTATGAGGCTCCCAAAACCTTTTCCTAATAGATTCTCTTAGTGTTTGGTGATGTTTGTATCGGTGTAAACCCTAATGCATAAGGCTGTTTAATTACACCCCAGACCCGTTATATGGTTCAACGTATAACCCCACAAGCACAATGACACTAGCACCTAGACAATGACTCTGCGATAACATGGTCACATCAAAATTCGGACCATGCTCTAATATAAGAACATTGCACGTTAGTAGCTTAATTTGAAACTTCAAAGTTTTATTTGTCAAAACAGATAAGCCATAAGTGGTTGAATGCTATTTAGCATGCTCAAAATTTGAAAAGTTTGTTGTAGACGTGCCCAAGATTAGAGTATTGTTCCTTTCTCATACAGTATTTCCTGAGACGTGTCTAGTGTATTTTGTATTGTCAATATAGCCTTCAAACTGAATTAATCCATATTCTTCTAGGTTGATTCATGGCAGATCTCTAATCCCAATTTATGTAAATCTGATTCTTTCATTTATTTTTTAATTTTTTAAGGTTCCCGTTTCACCCATCTCAACATTACTATCATCAATTAACACATTTGTTAAAGTCCCACATTGAGTATACATGTTGATTAGGTTCGGTTCTTATACCTGGTAGGCTTTTCCTCCTCTTAAGCATGTTTTTGGGTTCGAAACAAGGCTTTAATATGGTATCAGAGCTTGGCCTTGCCCGTGGCCCATGGTCTTTAGGTCACTACTTCATTAAGTATGCTATACGTAAGGGTCCGCTTTACTTGGTCGAGGCTAGGGATCACCTCATATTTCACGATATACATGAAGGTTAGTATTAAAGTTCCACATTGATTACATGGGAATTGTGTTTGGTTTTTAAGTTTACCAGGTCGGCTTCTCTTCGTCTTTATCATGTTTTTGGGTTGAACATAAGACTTTAAAATTGGACAGTGTGATATTCCACATCGGTTGTTGGATAGTGTGAGATTGTCCTTATAAACACCTTGCCTGTGATCTTAGAAGTATCTGCTAGCTAGCCTTTTTTAGGGAGACAACATCCTATTATGGCGCCATAAACTGGGTTGTTACAAATGGTATCAGAGCCGACTCTGAAAGCTTGGGTTGGACTATGTAGTCTGGTTTGCTAAAGATGGTTGGGGCAATAAGAGTGAGGCAGGTAAATCTAACATTGGCTAGAGAAGAAGATTTTCTGCTATGTGTGATCGATCCTTAGCAAGGACGCTAAGTCATAAGGAGGGGAGATTGTGATATCCACATCAAAATGTTGGATAATATGAGATTCCCCTTATTAGACCTTGTGTATGATCTTAGAGTACTTATTAGCTAGCCCTTTTGAGGGAGGCAACGCCCTGTTATGGGACGGAGGGGGACGTTACACGTCAATTAAGCTTTCCTCTAGACGTGGAAATCCTACATGTGACCTGTGGGTAGACCGGCCCGGGGCCATAAAAACTAAGTTTATGTGGGCATTTATCTTGTCTACTTGAAAATTTATGGATCTTACTTGTAACCGCACGCATCGGGTAAGAGTGGCTCATACATGGGCATACCATCAAGTAAAAAAATACTCAGATAATGAGAATAAGCTTATTGAAGAGTTTGAATTCTATATGGATGATATAATGGAAAATATAGAGTAAAGTGCAAGTCATGCAACGTCTAAACATATTACCCACGATCTTTTGGAACTTTGAATTTGAGAATACATCTTGAACGCTATTCACCAAAGAAAAATCATTGGAAGTTTCATTTCATGTTTAAGGTTTGGATTCTACATAGGAGTGTGTCTACTTTTTCTATTTATGTTTTGAGATGATGTTTAAGACTACTTTTTTCTATTTTGGTGAAGAGTTAAAAATACCTTTGTAAAAAATTAGATGTCTAAATAACCGTTGGTTGAAAGCGTCATGTTTAAAGCTTAAGGTTTCATGAAAGCTTTTAAGTAAAACTGGTAAAAGCTGGTATTTGTTTGTTTTGTATAATGCAAAATCATGGTAAATCATGTCCGTAGTCGTTAGACTCCATCCTTCCAAACTCTAGATGTCTCTCATCATCTAGCTTAAACAATGAATTGAATTAGATCTCAAGTCACTGGTATATCAGGTGGTCTAGATAGGTACATGCATGGTTGCAAATTCTTGAAAATCCAGTAGAGAGAGAAAGAGGATAGAGAGAGAAAAAGCCAGGGAAAATAGATGAAGTTTGTGCTCTGTAATGGAAAGAGTAGGCTTTCATGTTGTCAAAAACATAACGACTTTTATAATAGCGATGCATGCTTTAAAATGATTGCACTTCCTATGTCCATATCTGCACAATGCTTTAGCAAAATTACAAGTGCTTTGACATCAAAACTTGCAAAAAATCATATGCATAATAAAAAAGAGCAATTTTTGCTTCAGATGTGATATTATAAAGGTCAATTTTTATGCACATTATGACACTTCAACTTTGTCTAGTTTACAGACACAAGTAAGATTTTACCAAGTATGTCCTTTTGAATTACCTCCTAACTTGAAGACCTTATTGATACTATCTCTTGGAAATATTAGGTGCTGGGAACACAAGATACATGGAGTTGCCTCGGTGCCTGAGTTTGAATTCCATGCCCATCCCTTTCTTTCTGTAAAAAGACATCAAAATGTTTGTCCATGTCAGAATTCAACCCATATGTTGAGCTTAGTTTTGTAGTCAAGTCATTGAAACTAAGGGGCCACCACTAAGCACAAAAAAGCTTCGATTTAGTCGATTGTAGTTAGTATAGAACCCATGTAACACATACTTTTTCTTTCCCATGTTTCACCCATTGATCATTAAACAAGATTGTCTGATCTCGCCTTCATCACCCGTCTTGACTCCAACACTAACACTAGCGAGTTTCACAAACGGTCGATTCTAGCTCTCTAAAAAGAAAAAAAATGTCTTGGTTATAAGGAAAATTCACCACTTTGTTCATTGTTCTGGCATCATTAAGCGGAAAGGAATCAGGTTGGAAGAGACCCTTGTGAACCAAGAGATCACCGTGGTTGTAAAAAATCGTGGGCATTTGGGGATCGTTGTTTACTGTTACAGATGCGCTTGCTCCTACTGGGCACTATTTAGTGTGCATGGTTGCATAGTCTTTGTCCAGAGATGCGTCAATGAGTGCAAATTTTCTAGCTCAATCGATGTGGAATCGCTTGTTGAATGCACTACAGTGAGTTGATCCAATGATGTGAGCTATTGCAATAGTCAAGCATCCAGCTTCAAGTAAATTTAGTGCATATATTTTCTACTGTAATAGTTTAGAACCTAGATAATTAATAAATATAAAGAATAGGTTAGTAATAAGATTTGATTGCTACCAGGGTAGGAGTAACAACTATAACCCTTTGTATTGCGATAATTAATGTCGTTAAATGACTTTAATAGCTTGTAGTGACGCTGAAAAAGTGCTACTAATAATTGTCGTTGAATGTATTAGCTGAAATGCATGCGAGAAATTGTAGCTATCTTCTTACAATCTGGATAGTAGCAAAGAATTTTCCTTTTTATGAGTAGGAGTCTCTATATCAGAAAGGGTATGTAGTTGTATTTGCATTCTCATAATGACTAATGACACTCTCTACCTAACTTTTTGCGCATGAGTGCACAACATACAGTCCTTTCAAAGCATTATAAGGACCGTCACTAGAAATGCACATCCCAATAGGGTGAGCTCCTGTTTGCCACCAAATCAAAATTGATTTTATAAGTGCCTTTAATTATACTCCGTATTTGCTTACGAATACTTGTCACATCGCAACATAATACAAATTCTGCCCTGTTACACATTTTAGTTGGAAGTAGGGTTTAAATTAAAGTCTGAAAAGCAACCTTAAACAGTATATATATATATAATGCATACATCTTTCTAATAAATTCAAACATCAAGTGTCACTGATTATTAATCGCCACTGTCTTCTATATATCTTTGAGCGAAAATTGGTGCATGTAGTCGGCCTACTATCGTCTCTAAGTACATACAATAACAAATTAACCACTTAACGCCACTCAAGTTTATTGGAACTATTAGCAATAAATTGTTTTCTCTACACTAATAATTGTCTACTAAGTGTTACCAAAAGTTCTAGCCCGAATCGGCCCAACCCAGCCCTTTTAACTTTTCACTTTAACGACCGGGCTATGCTTGTGTTTCCAAATGTAGGGCTGGCGCTTGCTGACCTTGTCCCAGTTTTTTTATATATATCCATAAACCATTTTTCATATTACCTAAGTTAATTCTATGATAAAACATTTTTGATTCCTTAGGCCCTACACTTTATTTAGACCTGGAATGATAGCTTATAAACAACTATCTAAAGTTGCATGCTTTTATCTTTGAAAAATGTAACCCCTCAAAAATATGTGGAAAAGAAAACATAAAGCTAGTAGTGTTCACGTACAATACATCTGTTTTTGATTTGATATATTATATAGGGTTAATTACACTTATGTCCCTGAGGTTTAGGTTTATTACAGTCAAGGACACAAAGTTTCAAAAGGTAACAAATCGTGTCCACAAACGTTAAAAAAGTAACACTTGTGTCCATCCGTCAAGTATCCGTCCAAAAAGTGTACTTTTTCGGTGATGTCATCAATATGTATTTTTTAAATGACAATATTACCCTTGTTAAAAACCTAATTTTTAAAGAAATGAGTTTCTCTCTCCAAATATTTTTAGAAACTCTCTTCCAAATCTGAATTTCCAGTCGCCCCCTCCCTCGCCCCATGCCAGCGGCAGCCCCCTCCCTCACCCTACCTCGCCGGCGGCAGCCCCCTCCCTCACCCCACCTAACTGCCGACAGTCCTTTCCTTCAGCCCACCCTGGCGGCAGCCCCTCCTTCACCCCACCCAGCCAGCAATCCCCTCCCTCACCCCACCTCGTCGCCGACAGCCTCTTCCCTCTACCAGAACACGATGGGCTCGTTGTGTGACGGTGGGCCTGTCGTCATCGGCGGAGAGGAAAGGGGCGGGCAGCAGGTTAGGGAGAGGGAGGGGCGGCGGCGTGTGTAGCGGCAGATGTGCCGCCGTGGCTGTAATGGCGCCGACAGGGAGGGATAGGGGGCGAGCTGGGGGAAGGGAGAGATACGCAGCGGGGTTGGGGGGAAGGGAAGGGGGTGGGCAGCGGGGTTGGGGGGAAGAGAAGGGGGAGATTCATCAGTGTTTCCTAAAACCCTAAATTGAACAAATGTACCCTAATTTGAAAGATTATGGCTTTGAAATTCCTAATTTTGAAATTTTGAAACTCTAATTTGAAAAATTAGGGCTTCAAAACCTCTAATTTGTCAAATTAGGGTTTTGAAACCCTAATTTGGAAAATTTGAAACCCTAATTTGAAACTGAATGGAACCCTAATTTGAAGAGATGATTGGCATTTGAAAATTTGAAAAGAGATCATGGGCAATATGGTCATTTCGAGAATTCCGTTATCTATTTGGGTATTCCGTTCGGTCAATGGATATAAGTGCCTATTTTCTAAACTTATGGACACGCGTGTAATTACACATAAACCTCAGGGACATAAGTGTAATTAACCCTATTATATATTTAGGTAGACAGAATACTATATATTTTTTGAAAAGATAATTCGTGTAAAGTTGAGAAAAGAAAAGAAAGAGAAGTTTGATTAGTTCTGTCAATCTTCTACAGGTTGTGCCATCGGGAGTTTATTTGTTAATTTTAGTAAGAAGGTTGGTTTTTGTGGAAGAAAATAGATCTTAATTCCAAGCTGAGAAAGGATCCAAAATTGTGTAGGACTTTTAACAGATTTGGATGGTGTACTAGTTGGAACAAAGTAAACTGGCCAATACACAATTTTCGCACATGTGCATATCGCACATTCACATACTGTTACACTAGACGCATTCCACGTACAGGGTGAGATAAGCATGGATTTTGCATTTAAAACGAGGAGCTATTTAATTACAATAAAAGCCAAGACTTGTTAGCATGAGCCAAATCCTAGGAGTTTAATTTCTACCCCTAGTCTTTTTCACAATAGGCTCATAGTCAGTCAAGCCCAAACTTTCTTCTTCCTTGGAGGCGGAGTCTCTTCCCTCGAACTAATTGATCTCGTGAAGGTCATTGTCATCTTACTTAGATGAGGCATCCAAACCGGCTCCCGGATTTGTATTCCCTTTAATTTTCAGACATGACAGCGTACTCTTCTTCCGGGGTGCTGTCAGCTGCCCTTCCCTTTTCGTGAGGCCGATGCCTTTCCTTTCCCTGTACTGTTGCCCCACACTTCTATGTTATTCCTCAGCATGTAGGATAAGAGGATCGGTTCCTATCACCACTCGGACCATGATGTCTAGGCATTTAGTTTAGGTAGTCAATTTCACTAGCATATCTTTCAAGCCGTAGATCGTCTTTTATGGGCACCAGAGTTTCTTGGCCTAAACCTATGCATTTTTCAACAAGTTTAGAGTCGGATATGAAAATAGAGCATAAACGTACATTATGTGATTTGATGTACCTCCCATACTTACTCTACCACTCTCAGCTCGAACACTTTCTCCTCGGGTTTCGGTCATGGGATCGATGCCGCTCCAGAATTCCCATCTAGTTGTAAGATATTCATCGCCCAATACGAGAAGGAATTCCCTACTTGTCGACCTCATCATCATCATCGCCATTGCTGGCCTCTCCATCTGACATCAGTTCGCGCACTACAAAATCTTGAGTCAAAGGGATTCCAACTCTTATTACACAAACTACTTGTATGATCTTACATCTCCTTCCTTAAAGTAACAACCTAGAACTTCTCCCCCCATCAGCTTTATCTGCTATGCATGGGCTCTAGCATCATCAAGATGAAAATCTTTATGGACGGGGACCACAAAGGATCCGGGGCTCCTATTCTGAGTTGTGTTGTGGCACCACCCTTTCCTCGAAGAAGTTATTTGTTGGAAAACCCAACTAACAAGGCGTAGCTCCGTGTCATCTTTATACTGTGTCATCCACCATTTCTAGAGTGAGGTCTAAATTGAGGTTTTTGTTGATCACAATTAAACATAACATATTACAATAAGTAGTTATTTCAAAATCTTACCGATCTCCAAGTGTAATTCTTCAGGTACTCTCGATAAATTGAGACACGGAGTCCCGATTTATCAGTTTGAAAGTTCCCCTTGCTTACCCTTAACTTTTGACACAAGTTCGGGGGATGAAGAGCCAGTACCTCATAGGCCCATATCTATGTCAAGATAAAATTAGACAAGCCGACTAATCATGAAATACATACAAGTACGTGTTATACTCAGTAATGATCGCTCACCGGGGAGCTCCCTCACCTAGGGGCTCTGTAAATTCCAGACTTTTGTATGTTGCTTTATCTTATATTCTATTTTACTCTAGTCTGGTCCAATCTACTCCAGTCCAGCTCGATCGAATCCAATCCAATTATGTCCAGTTAGTCTATTTTTATAATCCTTCTTTTATTTTAAATTTGTCTAAGTCCTGTCTGGCCAGCTTATTACTTGTTGGGCTTAATCCAGGTTAGAGTATGGTAGTCTAGCGTACTTTAGTTTGGATTCGAAGCCTGCTTTTCTTTTATTGATGCGCGCTTTAATGAAAGGTGGGCTTTTTCATCTAGAAAAAAGTTTTAATATTAAATTCTAAGGAAAAATGAATCATCATGTACACCCAAGTGCATTGACCGGAAGAGATAATTTTGTTCGACCATTATTTTCTTTGGTACATGGGGTTGCATCTTATTCCTTTTGTCAGCTTTTCCGTAGGCCTAAACCCCCAAGCCTCTATGTAAATAGTACCCAGGCACTCAGAGGCTATCATAATTCTTTGACTTTTTTTTTTCGAGAGAGTATTTTGTTATCCCCTCCTTCGTACACTCATACAATTGCTTTTACATTTTTGCTTCATAGTTGATACATCCAAATCAGCAGACAGAGTCCAATATCAAAAGTACCCCATTTTACAGTCTGTTTGTGCTACTGGGCAAACTCACTATCGATTGGTGCACCCGTGGCATATTCGATTAAAAGTGCGGGATCTTTTTTGCGCCTAGGGCCTGAGGACTTCTCTGAAAATAAAAAATGAAGATGAAAAGTAGAAAGTATAATAATTGCGCACCCATAAACGACAAAGAGTTCGATTGATTATGAATGTTTACACAACAATGTTCCTAAGTCTGGAAACTGAACTTCCTATCAATAGGCAGCCAAAACCTCTAAACATAAAAGTAAAGAAAAAGACTTGAAAAAGTCTTGATATGTCTGGTTGATGATTGATTGTCCTCTGCTTCTTCTTTGACCCACTATATATACTAGAATCTTTGTAGAAAATAACTACCATTACAAGAAACTACCCACTTAGAAAATAATCACCCACTAATAAGTAACCAACAACACTTATCCCTTATCAATAGGACACATTTTCTGAAGTTGGTTTCATTCTCTTCTTGAATCTTCCATTATCTCTTCATAAATAATAAAAATTAAATGCCATTTAGTCGCATTTAATCAAAGTGAACTTATTAGTAAAAAAAAAAAAGATATTTTGTGGTGCAAACATTGGCCCCTGGCTCAAGCAATTGAATACTTGAAAATTGCGAAGAGTCATGTCTTTTAAAGGGGTAGTATTTTTCTCACTATCGATAGACTTTCACGATCGATAGCCTTTCATTATCCATAGCTTTTCATGATCGATAGCCTTGCACGATCGATAGCATTTCACGATTGATAGCCTTGCATGATCGATAGCATTTCATGATTGATAACCTTTCACGATTGATAGTCTATCACGATCGATAGCCTTTCTTGATCAATAGTATTTCACGATCAATAGCCTTTTAGAATCGATAGGCTTGCACTCTTCAAAGTGACAGCATTTTTGCTATCAATTAGCCATCGATTGGCTTTGGCTCTCCATATTCCAGTGTCAATGACCATAGTTGGCCAAGCCACTAAACAAATCATGACCATTTTTCGCTTAGCCGTTAACCAAATCAATATATAGAATGGTTGCTGATAAGCCAATCGATTGAGCATTTCTTTATTCAACATGCATGGAGAAGAATAAAATAAATAATATTTAACTATATTTGCAGCTCTGGATAACCATTGAAGTAATACTCTATCTTGGTGTGCTCCACAAACCCAAATAGGGTATCCATTTTCAAAAAATGTAACACCATTTGGCTCCCAAAATACATGTTTTTCATCAAATTTCATGGTGTCAAAAGTTTCAAACTCACCAACAGTGGGGAATTTTAAACCGATAGCCATGGTTGGCTCGCTATACACGCCGCATTAAAAGGGCTCTTTTTTGCTTTCAGCCAAAATAGGCTTACAAAGTTGCCCCCCAGCCATATTGACTAAATCTCCTTTTGACATATCAATGTCGTATGAAAATTTACATGGTTATTCATCTTTTTCTACCATTTTTGGCATGATATCGATTTTACAAAAATTACTTACACCATTTTTTGTGTAAGTTTCAGCCAGTTGTATTAATGCATCCAAATGGTTTCCCCACAATAAGCACTTTTCACGCAATTCATCGAATAATTCACTTGTATTGTGTGGAGATAACACTTGCAGTTGACTATTGTGCAATGACTTGACTATTATGCAATGACTCCTCTTGATAGGTAGTCATGTTATTTTTAGTAACCATGAATTGGTTGCACCTATCTTCAAAATAATGTCTTGTCCCAGCCATGTTTGGCATTATGTTATTTTCAATATCCAAAGAATAACTATTGGCTTGTGACTTTTCAACCCCAACAAATGTGGAAATGAACAATTCAACTTCTTTCCTCATCCACTGAATTCTGTGAATCAAAGCCCGGCATTCTTTCAATTCATCCTCTAAATCCTCTAAAAAGGAGGGATGTTCTACTCCCATCCACGTTTTAATATATTTACAAACCTGTTGAATTCATGAGAGGTTTCTACCAAAATTGTTGGTAGAATATGATGGCCATGGTTTGCATCAATGCAATCTATTAGATCATACCAAAATTTCATTATATCATCCACTGTCGACTTCATATAAAATGAAAGAGACAATGGTTTAAAATTTCTAGGCAATAATGACGCCGAAGTACGGCATTTCATCAAATTTACCTAGAAATCGGCCCTTAATTCTTCAAATCTAGCCTAAAATTCCAAGAAATTTATTGGAAACATATTGTTGGCATTTCCCACTTTCAGATACAAGTGTCCCACTGGGCATGCCTATGTTTGTGCTACTGGGCAAACTCATTATCGATTGGTGCGCCCGCGACACAATTGATTAAAAGTGCAGGATCTTTTTTGCCCCTAGGGCCTGGGGACTTCTCTGAAAATAAAAAAATGAAGATGAAAAGTAGAAAGTAGAATAATTGCGCGCCCATAAACGACAAAGAGAGAGCTTTCGATTGATTGTGAATGTTTACACAACAATGTTCCCAAGTCTGAAAACTGAACTTCCTATCGATAGGCAGCCAAAACCTCTAAACATAAAAGTAAAGAAAAAGACTTGAAAAAGTCTTGATATGTCTGGTTGATGATTGATTGTCCTCTGCTTCTTCTTTGACCCACTATATATACTAGAAGCTTTGTAGAAAATAACTACCATTACAAGAAACTACTCACTTAGAAAATAATCACCCACTAATAAGTAACCAACAACACTTATCCCTTATCAATAGGACGCATTTTCAAAAGTTGGTTTCTATCGCTTCTTGATTTTTCCATTAGCTCTTCATAAATAATAAAAAAGTAAATGGCATTTAATGGCATTTAATCAAATTGAACTTATTAGTAAAAAAAAAAAAGATATTTTGTGGTGCAAACACAATCTTTTTATTTATGGTATATTAAATACCTTGCCTGTGATCAATTTCTCCAAAAATGACAACTTGAAAATCTTATTTCTTAAATGCACTTCGTCACAATGCCAGTTAAGAAGATTCCATGCAAATGCAAAAGAAATGACACACCCAGATCTTTAATGACAAGGATTGAGATACTTGTGGAGCGTCACAAAATTGACTTGATATTGCTGGATATGTTCCAACATTTTCACCTAAAAAAGTGAAGAAGATCCAGAATGCTTGATAAATGTTGGAATCCATAGTATGTTCTCATAGGAAAAGAAATTGATGTTTGCTTCTTAGTGAAACCGTGATGGATTCCTTTTGTGATAGAGTAAATCCATTTGTTTTTCCCATGAAGGTACTTTTCGGAATTTGTGATACCAACTTTGTAAGACTATAAGTTGTTTTTGGGCTGATTTCTTTATCCAACTGTTTAGTCAATAATCAACATAAAGTTGCTCTTTGTTGTAGTTTTAGAGGCTGTGCATTGTACCCAGCATTGTACCCAGTTTGCGCACTAATTCTATCAAAGGCTCAAATTAATTTAAGAAAAACGACGTTGCAACGTGTTTTGAAGGTTCATCTTTTGGCGTCATAAGTAACACCGTCAAACACCTTAAGCCGTAATTTCATTTCTTTTCGAATGGCATGCTCGTTGAAAGATTTGTCTGTATACTTTTGTCAAACTAGAAAGCAGCTTAAAGGGAATAATTTTAGGCATTGGTAAAAAGAAGTTAGTAATTTCTTTAATCTAAATTCAGCGTGACATACGTTCTCACAACCCCGACGATAGAGGAACGTGAAAATGAGACTATGGCATATATTAAAAAACAGGCTGAAATATGAGCAAGATGATTATTGCCGAAAAGGCCACATAGGTAATTCGCTCTCAAATATACTTACTTGTACCATGAGAAATCAGCGGCAAAAGATGTGTGGGGCGCTTTACAGAGCACTTACCGCTCTCAAATATACTTGTACCATGAGAAATCAGCGGCAAATGATGTGTGGGGCGCTTTACAGAGCACTTACTTGGCAAAACTTGGTAAAGGAAGGCTCTTGGTAAAACTTAAATAATGGGACTCTATATATAGTTAGAAGTTATCGATTGACTATATTGATTTTTATGAAACCATTCACTGGTTTCACTTTGTTGTAGTATGAGAGACTATTCGTCGTACCCATTTGCACAATAGTTTTACTAATCCATCTCAATGAACTCTAAGTACGTGCAGAAAGGACGGGTAAGGAAAAGTTACTTTTCGGCAAATTTCAAGACCTTCGTACCTTTACACAATCCCAAATCCAAAATAAGGTAAATGAGTGTTGGGCTCTACAAGGACCGGCCGGTAGTGGTAAACAAAGTCCCAAACGTATTTTTATTCCAGTTCTCTTCTACAGTGGATGCCCAACTGGTTCTTACTAATGGCCCTTGGAATTTCTACGGAGCCCTTCTCGTCTTACATGAATGGTATCCTCATGTGGTTTATCGAACAGTCAAACTCCGAACAGTTGATCTTTGGATGCAAGTCAGTAATATACCGAGCGATTGCTATCATTACTCCCTGGCGCAGCAAATTGGGTTAGCTGCGGGAATGTTGCTGGATATAGATTGGTCTGATCGGAGGGTTCAAAATGGAGACTATTCATTCCAGAGTTCTCATATACCAAAATGCAACGGGTCCACATTTACAACACATCTATGATACTTTTACCCCGCTACCCTCACCTGCAAACAGCAATGAAGATATTTACATCATTGCCCCGGCATCACCAGAAGTCAATCAGGAATGAGCAAATGAAGAAGTAGATCAAATCATCGAGGCAAACATAGAACAAGGAATGCAACATCTTCCGGCCAAAATGGGAAACTTGGACAGAATCATAGAGGACCTGAATCTGAACCAAAAACTGGCAAATCATGACGTAGCAGGAGGACCTTTCCCAGACAACGAAAACCATTACAACCCCATCCTCCATCAAGCCAAAAATATACCAAATCCTCCACATCAAAATCCTGAAATACCAGATCTGGAAGAAGCACTGGCTTTCAATCCCCTGAACAACGACGATCCCATGGACATCGACCCACAAAGCGAATCAGAAGCGGAGTCCAACAATACACAACAAGAAGAAATCGAGATCTCCGAATCGGAAAATGACGTCTCCTCTGCCGAGGAGTCACCGGAAATCGATAAAGATTTACCTGAACCAGAATTAGCCACGTCTCTCTACGTCCCATCTCGCTCTGTAGAATCCCACGCGCTATTTATGGAAGATATACCAAATCTGAAAAATCAAATTTTGGCAGATTTAACCATCATTAAAAATCTGCAGGAAGCTTATCCCCCCTATGTTGAGAGACAAATAATCTCTCACATATCTTATTCCCAACTAGAGATGTCAAACGGGTCGGGCGACCCGCGGCTCAGCCTGACCCGGCCCAAAAAAAGCCCCTGCCGGCCCTGCTCTGTTATGAACAGTGTAGGCCCGAAATATTATGGCCTTGGACCAAGCCAAGGTTTCAGAAAAAATGGCCCGGCCCAGGCTCGGCCCTAAAAACGCCCGGCCCCGAAATTGGCCCAAAATTGCCCCTGTTTTAGGTTAAGCTAAATAAATGTGCAATAAATGAGATACATGTATATGTGTATCACCTTTGTTTCAAGCATAACTTAAGCAGAATAATCTCATATTTGGAGCTTTCAGCAGAGGTTGATCTGATGTACCGGTCATCCATTTCATTTACAAAAATTTGAGGAGGCTCTTCTCTGTCACAAGCAAAGTGCACATTTTAGGTTAATAGAAAAGCATTTATTTGAAGGAAAAGAATTAGTTACATTTTACTGCAGCCACGGGAATGATGTGAATATCTATTTTATTCCTAACGGTGACTCTAAACGTAGTTACTCAATTGTACACATTGTTGCTTAGTATGACTACCAGAGATATTTACAGAATAGTGGGAACCAGATGAGTATACAGAATCACCACGGCAACAAGAACAGAAAATGAAATTAGATACAAATGGTTTATTAAATTCACGGAATTTGCTTTTAGGTGGTGAAATCAGGGATCATTAGCTTAAGATGGCTCAGCAACGTTGAGAACTTAATTTCAATAAAAGCACGTCGCTAATAGAGATAGGTGGGTTAAATGAATTAGGACATCTGAAATCGTGGTCGCTAGGCCATTGAAAATAGAGTGCAACTGGTTTGCAATAAAGTTTGAAGCAGTTTGGAGTAGTTTCAGGGAACTCCTTATATGGCAACGTTTCTTACTGAGAACCACGCTTTTGAGATCCCATGTTAGGAGTAGATTCTAATATAGATTCTAATACATTCAATGATATATACCACAATTATGATAACAAGGATAGCAGTAGCGACAATCTTTCACTTTAGAAAGAACAAAACTTATAGTAATTAAAAGGCAGAAAGTTAAAATATATACTGGCCTTTCATTTGTGTAGCTTGCTGCAACAGCCAAAAGCTGTCCCTTGTGGTTAAATGAGAGAGAATAAACACTATTGGGGTACCTTGTTAGAATGTGCATGAGAGTTTCTTTAAGAAGCAGGTGGTATGATAAACATCCAAATAACAATAATTACTGAAAACACCATAAATCAAACTTTCAAACAAAAAATAATGTGGATGTTACAGTAACCTAATGAGAAGCATAGAACTTTAAACAAGTAACCAACAAGTAAGAAAAACAAAGACTAGCACTGTACTGCCAATTATGTTCACAAGGAATTAATAGCTGGCAGCCTCTTACACTAGTTTCATTTGGCGATTGAGGCTTGTGATGTTGCTCCAAGTCTCCAACCATTTAATTTATAAATGTGAATAACAAGGAGTTAAGAATAGGGAAAAAAACAAAAAAAAAATTGGGCCTGGGCGGGCCCAAGCCTGGCCCTAAAATATTGGGCCTAGGGCCAGGGCTTGGACTGGGCCCAAGTATACCAGTTTCAGGCCCGGCCCGGTTTTCATTTCTTCTGGCCCGGCACCGGACCGGTTTCATTGGAGGCCCGCTGGGCCGACCCAAGCCCAACCCATTGACATCTCTATCCCCAACCCAGTATCCATCCACTTGCACCATTTTCATCATATACTATGGCAGTGGGCTCCACCTCCCACTTTTTGAACCCCACCCACACGGAAGATTTTTCAAACCCTCAAATTATTCTCATTTTTAACAAGCCCACCTTGACTCCTTACTTGCAGCCCCATTACTCTTTACCGAACCTGTTATCGGGCCTTTCAGAGTTTGGGCTCTCTCTCTCTCTTGGCCCAACCTTTTAACTATTATATCTACAAAGATGTATGGGCCAACACTTTACTAAACCACAACACTTTAACTTCCAACACCAACCCAAATACTAAGCTGTCATCCCAAAATTCCAATCTTCCCGAACAGTCACCACATATACCACTCCTTCCTCCTAACTTGTCACCCAACTCCTTCCCAGATGTGGCCCAAAAATAGATCACTTTCCCTAGCTCTACACCTCCCATCTCACATTTTCAGGCTCTGACTGGTTCCACGGTTAGCAACCTTTTTGACCCGTCTCCTCGAGCCCTCGCTCAGAACATTGTTTACCTCCAACAAGATTTGACCCTCCACATTCCGGTTATCGCTACAAGCGTGGGGGATGTAGCATCCTGTATTCAATCCCACATGGATTTGGACCCTTATTGGATGGACTCATAGGAACATGGACCTTCTATCATCTCTGCAGCTATTAAACTTACCAAGAATATTTTCTGGGCGTCGGATTTTGAGATATCAAGTACTGAATCAGAGCTCTTATCGAAATCCGAAACTGATGATCAGCACAAGTAGGCACTGGATGATATACAGGAAAGAGATGGACGTCGTAAACGTACATGGACTAGTGCTTCAACTGTTGAAGACTCTCAAACTATGAAAAACCGAAGCTACTCCCACGGGAGTTCTCGGACCAGCCAACAGGTGCCCCCCCCTCCCCCCACTTTCATCTTTTCCAAACTCATCTCCTCACTTGCTTAATTATGATGCTTCTATTACCTACAGCTTCAGTTTGGTTTTTTCTATTCATAGTTGCAATAAGCCTACTCCACATACATGTTTTAAGCTTTCAACTTGGAATCCGGCAAAAAAGAAATAGGAGAACACTCCGTAGAACCCATATTAAATAACATGTTGGACAAATTCATGTATCCACCTACATATTGTATTTAACATCTATAAAGAAACGGAGAATGTATCATTTGGATGGTCGTTCGTACCATTTGCTAAGACTTTTTGAACGAGAGAGTATGGACCTACTTTGGTATAACAATGACTGTGCCATTACCTCTTCGGGGAAGCGAAATGCAAGGGTCAGAGACAACCCCTTCTCTTCACAATTTCCCTGTTCCTAATTTTCACGACCTGAGCGGGTTTCGGGTGTTGCCCCTAAGAAACTCCTTCACCACCAATGAACATCCTTAGCTGGAACTGTCGTGGGTTAGGCCAGGCCCGCACAGTTAAAGCAGCCTCAAATTGGCTCGCACCCATTCCCCTGGGTGTATTTTTTGGCAAGAAACAAAATGAGCTATTGAAGATACAAGTAAGCTTTTTCGGAGACTCGGGTTTAACTCTTCCACGTGAGTTGACCCATCGAGAGTGCTGGTAGCCAAAGATGGTTTATGGGTCGGTTGGACGGATGAAATCAAGGCTTCACTTTTGTACCAAGATAAAAACCTTATTCTGTTAGAAATTCAGAGCTATCAGGCAAACTCGTGGCTGCTTGGGTGTATTTATGGACCTTCAGACCTGGGAAAGAGAAAGGATACCTAGAGTCGTATTACTAGTATCCTTGCCTCTTACTCGAAACCTTTGCTTCTTATTGGTGATTTTAATCAAGTTCTCCAACCATCTGACAAATGTGGGCTACAATATAATTGTATCCCAGGACACAATCTCTTCCGAGATTTCCTGAATCATAATCTTTTGGTAGATCTTCACTGGGTGGGACCTATGTTCACTTGGACAAATAACTGAACGGGTAATGAGTGCACCTACGAAAGACTTGACAGATGAATGGCACACACCAGTTGGTTATCTTTATTTCCCAATGCACATATTAAAATTTTGGGAATCCAATCTTCAGACCATGCACCTTTACTCCTTCAGTCCCATCATTTCATTTGTTTTCTTCCCGGGCCACTACGATTTGAAGCTATGTGGTTAAAACACCCTCAGTGTATATCTAGTATACAAGGAGCCTGGGAGTCAGACTGTGACGGTTCACCGATGTTTAAAGCAGCTTTTAGAACAAAAATAATGCTTAAAACATTGAAGTAATGGAACAAACATAATTTTGGGAACCTCGGAGCGCAAATTGAAGATGCCAAATAGCAAATAAACCATTTTCAAGGCCAACTTCCAAATCCTGATTCCCAATTTATGGAACGATAGACAAGGAAAAAACTGGACTGGTTACTAGACTGTGAGGAAACCTTTTGGGCTCAGAAATCATCTATTCAGTGGCTCCAGTTGGGGGACCGCAATACACGCTTCTTTCATACTTCTACTCTCATCAGACGCAACAGAAATAAAATCTCGTATTTGGAGGATGAAACAGGGAATCTCTTCCTCACACATTCAGCTATTTCCTAATGCTTACGTAAACACTTATTGGGAATATTCTGCCCACCTACCCCTATTTCAGCAACTGGGATGTCTATGGAAGGACATAATGGTTCGCTTAAATGCCTTCTACCTGATCAAGTTAAGTGGCTCTCAAAACCTTTAACATCTAAGGAGGTGGAACAAGCTCTCTTCGAACTTAAACCTCTCAAAGCCACAGGACCAGATGTCATCCCAGCCATTGTCTACCAACATTGTTGGGGCTTTCTAGCGACACATATAACTTCAAATGTTCTATCATTTCTCAGATCGGGTTATCTCCTCAAAGAAACAAATAAAACATTTCTTGTCCCTATCCCAAAAAAACCTAACCCTAAAGTTCTAGCCGACTTTAGACCAATCTCTCTTTGCAACACTCTCTATAAAATAATCGCAAAAACATTAGCAAATAGAATCAAACCCTTACTAAGCTACCTCATATCAGAACATCAAAATGTCTTTGTTCGTGGTTGACACATCACTGATAATATCCTCTTAGGCCAAGAAATTGCAAACAAAGTCCAAACAACACACACTGGAAAATCAATCTACGAAGTGCTCAAAATGGATATGAGCAAAGCTTATGATCGTGTTAATTGGAACTTTCTGGAAAATATTCTAAGACAAGCAAATTTCCCTGGTTTTTTCCCAAAATTAATTATTGCCTGTGTCACCAATGTCTCCTATGAGATTCTCCTTAATGGATCCCCCACGGAAAAATTCCAATCAAGATGTGGCCTTCGACAAGGAGATCTTCTCTCACCTTATCTCTTCCTTCTATGTGCAGAGATGCTCTTTTCATCACTTTAAAAGGCACAGGCCTCTGGTTGTATTCCTGGTATCTCGATCGGGAGAAGATGCCCACCTATAAACCATATATTCTTTGCCGATGATATCATGATTTTCGCCAAATTAAATCAAGCTTCTAGTTGTTATCTGAGGCACCTCCTGCAATGATAATGTGCGGACTTAGGACAACAGATAAATCATGACAAATATTCCCTTATTCTAAGTCCAAATGCTACACAGGAAGAAGGATAAAATCTAATGGACTGGCTGGGGATTAATAGTGCGGAGACTTTACTATCTTGGTACAACTCTGGACATCATCACCAACAAAAGACTTTTCTTCCAAGAACTTATTGACCGAATCCACTCTCGTTGTGCGGGTTGGAAGAGTGCCTTCTAAATAAAGTCAGGCGTACGACACTCATCTCCTCTGTGTTGTCATCCCTTCTTGCGTATCATATGCATGGCTGTCTTTTCCTAAAATACGTCACTAAGAAAGTCAATTCGATTCTCGGACGGTTCCTATGGTTAGAAGCTGAACTAAATAAAGGAATTCACTGGATAAACTGGCACGCCCTCTGTGTTCCTAAGAGTCAGGGCGGTCTTGGCTTCAGAGATACAAAGTTTTGGCTATATATACCTGATGTGATCGGCGGCCTTTGTTATATATATAACAAAGCCCTAGTAGCCAAAACTACCTGGAGATTATGGATGGATCCTCAATCTTTAATTGCCAAACATCTAAAATATTGTCCTTCTTCCAACTTCCTTCTTAGCCTTGATCAAGGTAACTTCTCTTGGGGGTGGCGTAGTATTCTTGCAGGACGAAAAACAATCTAAGATGTCAAATCGGAACAGGTTCTTAGATTTTGATATGGCTGGATGATTGGATCCCACATCTAAATTTCAAACCCAGTATATCAAATCCTCGATCCCAACCTCAATCGACTTTTGTCAACGAGCTCATAACCAATGGGAAATGGGATAAAAAGGCTTTAAATCAATGGTTTCACCGCTCAGTCATTCGGAAAATTATAGCTATTCATCTGCCAGCGTGTCACATTAAGGACCAACTGGTATGGAAACACACCCCTTCGGGCATCTTCACAGTCCACTCAGCTTATGACGCACTATATCAGGCGCAATCATTCGGACAACACCAAATCAGTTTGGGAAGCACCATAGATGGGAGTAACAAGATTTGGAAGATTCTTTGGTCTTAGACAATCCCATAAAAAATCAAACTCATCAATCTAAACTCTATCGGTTCAGTATATCCCCTAGCTCTTCATGTCCGATTTGCCACTCTGATAAGGAAACTTCTGAACACCTCTTCATAAGGTGTCCTATGGTAAGACCAATATGGTTTGGAGGACCTGCAGGGACTAGAACAGAAAACCTTTCTCGGTCGTTCCGAGAATGGCTTATTGCATGGCTCAGCACAAACAAAAATAAAAGCAAGTTTAGGCATCAAACCATTTCTATTATTACTACTATTCGGTGCATTTGGTTACACAGGAACCAATGCATTTTTTTACCTCAGTGAGTTCAAACCCCTCAACGTTATCAGTGATATTATAGCTTTACAAACCAAAATCATAAGCTTTCATTCTTTTAAGCCCAACAATAAAAAAATTTCACCCCATTGTCATAGTCTATCTTCCCCCCCACGTTTTCCACCATAACCCATCACTGTGCGCCTGTAGTACTCTATAACCAATCTCCGTGTTGACGTAAATTCTTTTCGATAAAGGCAGTCAGAAAATTAGGATAAGTATTTCTTGCAATAACCACCATGGTATTAGATGTGCATCAACAACGCTATCTTCCAAGGCTTCTGATTGGCTCTCGGCTCAAGCCAAGGGTCTCCTTGTTGCTACTACATGGGCCATGTCACATAATTTTTCTCACATTAATCTCATGACTGACTCTAAATTTCTCCTTTCTTAGCTAACCAATACTGAAGATGTTCCGGATACAGTGGCACCTATAATGTATGATTTCTGTCAGATAGTAGCCAGTATGCACCAGTATAGTGTTGGACAGGCCAGACGGTTGCAGCTCAAGAAGGCGAGATCACTAGCAACTTTTGCTTATCAGGCCCGCGTAGCCGTTCATCAGGATTGGGTTTCTGAATTTTGCTGTATTTGATCTCAATCTCCTATCTTTTGGTTTTGTAAAGTTGCAAGCCTTATAGACCTGTTTATTTGTACTTTAGTTGTTTATTTACATGACAGGCATAGTCATGACGTATAATGTATAGCCGTAAGCGCTAGTCTGTAAAACTCTATTTTATCTTTCAATGTTATTCTCTTTTCTACCAAAGAAAAAAAAACTTCATACTTGTACTAATCACACTATCATCGGAACCTTTTTTTTGTAGAGTTAGTCAATCTTGAGAGCAGCTTGAAGAGAATAATTTTAGGCATTGGCAAAAAAAAAAAAGTTACAATTTCTTTAATCTAAATTCAGCGTGATAAATGTTCTCACAACCTCGAAGACAGAGGAACGTGAGAATGAGACCGTGGTAGAGACTCCATAAGGACTAAAATAGGAGCACGGTGATTATTACCGAAAAGACCACGTAGGTAATTCGCTCTAAAACATACTTACTCGTACCATGGGAAATTAGCAGTGCAAGTTGTGTCGAGCGCTTTGCAGAGCACTTGGTAAAACTTGGTAAAGGAAGGCGCTTGGTAAAACATAAATAGTGAGATTCTAAATATAGTTAGAAGTTATTGATTGACTATATTGATTTTACGAAACCTTTCAACGGTTTCATTTCATTGCAGTCTTAGTCTGAGTGACTATTCATGGTACCCGGTTCGCACAGTAGTTTTACCAAAATAGAAGGCGTGATTATGTTTTAGCGAAAATGACGATATAACGCGCCTTGAAGATACATCTTTTGGCATTGCAAGTAACGGCGTAGCACCAACAATCTTAAGCCGTAAGTTCATACTTGTACTAATGGCACAAGATGATTATTACCGAAATAGGAGCAAGATGATTATTACCGAAAAGGCCACGTAGATAGGTAATTCGCTCCCAGATGTACGTACTTGTGCCATGAGAAATCAGCGGCCAAAGATATTGGGCTGCTTTGGAGACCGCTTACTTGGTAAAGGAAGTAACCGCCAAAAAGTGCCGGATATCTTGCTTCATCTTTGTGTTTCTGCACAAAATGAGCTCGGAATCACACATATCCCAGAGACGTTGAGTCACAGCTTTTCTGTTTTGAGGCCAATTGCTTGAGCGGATGTTCTCAGAAGTGTCACTTTCTGACATGCCTGCCGGTGTCTGGTTGTTCAGTGCACAATGGGATTACGATATGTGTTTGCGCTGATGGGCAAACTCAATATCGATCGTGTGCCCGCGACACAATCGATGAACTGTGTGGGATCTTTTTTGCCTCTCGGGCCTGAGGACTTCACTAAAAAGGAAAACTAACGAAAGAGAATTTGTTAAAATGATCAACAGATGATGTGTCCACTGGAATTATAAAGACAATTCTTACAAGACAACGAATACAATTTCTACAACGTACTCGGCTCTCTATTGACACTATACAGATCATCTAACAGACTACTCTAAGGAATTTCAACATGCTAATCTTCCTAGTCTATTTTTTATGTTGCCTTCCATCTGCTTTTATACTTGTAATATTTGTAACTGTCTTCCCTTAGTAACTGTCATCCCTTATCTTCGTTGGAGACAACTTCTTAGACCCCATGATCGATTGCTTCTTCCGAAATTTCCTCCATCATGCTGATCGTGGCCCATTTTAGAAATCTCCATTAACCGATTTCCTTTGGCACGTTTTCCCACGTTTGTTTCAACGCAATCGACCATGACACTATTTGGCGGTTTCCTCCTTCTTGTACGGTTTATTCAAACATTTTGTTTTCCTGCGTTTCTTTTGCTCATTTATCTCTTCCTTGTAATTCGGTAACAAATGATAACTACTGCAATCGTGCTTTTTCCACTTTCTTCATTTATGCACTCTTTTGTGGTTATCACTATGCCACGTGTATGCACACCATTGGTGAAAATATTGGTGCCAACATTGCCCCCCTTAACTCGCGCGACGATACAGTCGAGTTAGTTAACTCTGTTCGCCTCATCTTTTACCGCGTTTAACTTCTAGCCATTTTATCGAGGCTGCTTTAAATTGACCCTTATTTGTTCTTCATCAGGGTATTTTTCTACAGTAAACCCTGGAATTTCCAATTGCTATTTTCTCATACTTTGTCCAGCAATTATGGTGAAGACAAGAATTGTTCCTCACGGCGATGAGGGAGAAGGAGTAGAATGCCCTCCTAACACTCAGTGGGGTGTTGGGGCTCTTATGGATCATATTGATCCTATCAATTCTCGCGTTCTGATCCCCTACAAGAAACGTCCAAAACCTGTCACCCCGCACATTTTAGGTCCATCTTTTAGGGTTCATCCTCAACCCCTTAAAGGATATCCAATCAACGACTCAGAGAAACTGCTGCTCAGTTCCCCCTTTCTAAATTGGAAAGGTTGGAGTGAAACTGGTTTGCCGATTAGATCCTGGCCGACTCTGATTCATGCCGATTGGGGTTTGTGGGTTGATCGTTTGTCCGCAACCTATGCCGATCAGTGGAGGCGGCAAGGTATTTTTGAACTCATCCACATGTCTAAAACCCCTCCCAAAGTAGACCGATGGCTTTTGTCTTGCTCTTTTTGTTTCTGCTCAACTACCACCAATGCCTTTATGTTAAAAACCATGATGATGGCTCCTACCATTCTCGATGTCTGTGCCTTAACAGGTCTTCTGCCGATTGGTGGTCATGCTAATGCCTTGACCTATCATAACCCTACCAATCTGTCTCTTGATGTTTCTTCTTCCAAGTATTCTGAGACCTTTGAAAGATATTTTCTCAGGTCAAAGAATGCTAACACTTCTCCTGATCTAAAAGAGTTAGCTATTTTCCTTTGGATGTGGCTTTCTCGTCACGTGTTCTGTGTCCCTAGTCTTTCATTAACCAAAGAGTATATGAACTTAGCCATCAGCTTAGCTCATGGTAGGGAGTATGCTCTCGCACCCTTAGTACTGGGTAGCTTGTACATGTCGATGTTTACCATGGTGGAGAAGAAAATTAATTGGAGTACTGGTGGTCCTTTTTGGTTGATGCAACTGTGGTTGCATGCTTATTTTCTAGAATTTTGTCCCTCTATCCCTCATCAGCCTTATTTTTTCTTCTTGACTTATGGGCATCGCTTATCCTTGGGTAACATCAGGCTCCATTAATTTATATCATGTTTCCGTTTCTTTTTTGATTTCAATCACTACAACGTGGATACCCTTTTCTTGCTAGGTCAATCGGTCCTCACTGATTTAGAAACCTCCCTACTTACATAAATGATACTATGCCCATAGAGTTTCAGGATAGGGTTCGGAGGATATGGGCTAGTTTTCTCTGTGGGCGATTTCTTCATATGGGTGGTCAGATTACTACCACTCTTTCAGGATCCTATGGGTATGAGCTGTATACTCCTTCACAGTTTGGGCAGTAATTTGGGTTGGTACAAGGGATTCCAACTCCTTTCTTTATAGACAACGACTTCTTGCACTACAAGAAAAAGTGGCTATAAAAGCGGCCCAAAACCGCTGCTATTGATCAAATAACCGCTGCTAAAAGCTTTGCCAGCGGTTCAGTTCCGCTGTTGTAGGCCGCGCTGCGATAGACATATAGCAGCGGTCCTATGTGCTTACCGCAGCGGTCAACCGCTGCTAAATCCATTTCAAAATTCGCCCTTCAATCTTATCTACAGCAGCGGCCATAGAAACGGCAGCGGGTGCAGACCGCTGGCATATGTAGCTTCCAAATTCAAATCTAAACATATGGCAGCATACAATGACCGCTGCTAAAGGTCAAACTTATTTTGTTTTTTTTTTAATTTGTTAGAATACATATGAATCCAATTAAAGACCTAAAAACCATATCAACCAAGCTGTAGCAAAGTAATGAATCACTTAACAAGCCGTAAAATGTCATTGCACAAGACATCGAATAGGTTTAGGTTTAACCATCAAACTGCTACAAGAGTTTAGGTTCACTAAAAAATTAATTTCACAAGAAACCATTTTGCTAGGACAAAGCCTAAATATACAGCTCTTTCAAAAGATGGAACGCGATGCAATTTGGAACATCAACCGCTCCCATTGCTCTATCTATTTGCATTTGCCTCCACATTAGCCTGAGACATAATCAAGCAATCATTAGTGTGCGATTCAGTTTGCTCCCATAAAGTTTGTTCAACTTAGTCAATAAAATTGAAAACACTAAGTTGCTTAAAGTGAATGACAATAAGAAAACCTGGCTGAACCTGTACAAAAAAGGTACAGAAGACAAGTATCCACATTAATGGAGACTAGAGTAATGCAAGAACATCTATATGTCTTAAGTACTAGAGACCATCCTGGCCCTGCCAGCTTAATTCATATATCACAAACAGCAGCCCTTATGAGAATATCTAGCTAATCAAGAAAGCCATGCCTTTCCTCAAATGATACCCTCATGTACATCAATCTCAACAACCAGTTCGCATCATGGTGGCTAAAAAAGAACGCTACTTTGGTCGAGGGGTTAAAGGAGGTCGACTCACAATGGCTAAGTAGACCATCGCCATCCACCCAACAAATACAATCCCCATAACCCCTAGGCAAGCGAGATGCCTCGATTAAAAGAACCCCTAAAACGTCATAGTAATAGGTTACAAACATCACAGCAGCAGATTACAAACAGCACAATAGCAGATCACAGTAGTAGATCACAACAGTAGAATAAGAAGGGATATTCTAAATTTTGCTGTATAAACAAATAGCAGATTACTCTGTATTTTTCTATTTAAAACAATGCAGGATCAAAAACATTTCAGGGTTATGGTAATGCCTAAAGTACACTTCATTTCCATGGACTATGAACACTGTCATGATGTATGTGTGTGGATAAGGGAATATGAATACTGCAGATAATTATGTTGGGTGTGTGTGTACCTGAGAACTAGAACCAGTGGCTAGTTATGTAAAATTGTTCCCTGTAAGTCGATCAAGAGCTTCGTGCATTTTTGCCATTTGCACCTTCAGTTGTCATACCCTATATATTCTTGAATCTCCCTCGCCCATATTTTAGCTCCTCTAGCGAGGCCTTGCTTTTTTGATGACCTAGAACCTGCAAGAAAGAACATATACAAAACCCTTGGAAAGAATGCTATCCTTTTTCCATTCCAAAATTCAACTATATAGCTTGACAGGAAAAGAATTTAGAACTCCTTAGGTTAAATCCCAGGAGTTAAATCTAAGGAGTTTCTAAATGGGTCTCTTACCATACAATTTAATTATTCCAAAATTCGCATTGAAACTCCTTGAACCTGCATGTCATGGTGGCTTATATCAGGTTCATATCGCATTGAAACTCCTTGAAACACCAATCTAATAGCTAACTGTTATCTGACCAGATCTTTTCTCCAAAATATCAATAATCAGCAGCTTCATTGAAGCACCGCAAGGCCAAGGACGTAGACATATGCCCATGTCATTATAAATTATGCGTGATATTATCAACTCATGTACGGCTGTACCTACAACCAAGCCGCACGAGAAAACTTCGTATTTCCAGCTTCAAAGCCTAATGTCGCACATTAGAACATGTTTACTCACATGCACCATTTCAATCTAGTAATGCATTCTCACCACCAATATGCAATTTCCAGCTTAAAAAACTGCCCAGTTTTGGAATGGAAATCAAGCAGTGAATTTGTTAAGAATCCTATCACATAGAAGACTAGATAGTGGGAAGGAATAGCCTGCACTGACGTAGTTTGACAGGATAGAATTCTATCACCTTTTGAGAAATTTACTGCTTAGGAGGGATAGGACTCACTGCAAGTGAATTAAATTAAGATTCATTCACTTATAGTAGTACTTTACACACCATTACTGGGATACAAACCTGGGTGTCATGGTGGCTAAGAGACCTAATAATGGTTTTCCACCCCCAACTCCCACAACCTAGGATCCAGTATAATCAAGCTCCATCTCCCTCATATTTCTCAGGTTCCCTCCCACACACAAATACTACTTACTATGTCTTATGTTTCCATGTCAGTATAACATACAAAATACAAGGAAGCGCACACACGCAAACACTAATGTGTTTTACATGTCGATGTTAATACAAAATGGAGCCAAAACCAAATCAATATCCAATTTAAAGCTGAAAAAAGAATGGAATTCAACTGAAAGCACACCGCAGAGACGATGAAATGCGACTTCCATAACCAACTGATGCGCAGCAAACTTACCTCAGAAGCACAAACCAACAGAGTCAATCAAATTCGATTGCGATTGCTCTATCTGCACAACAATTGATTAAGGTCAGAAATAATTGGACAAGGGTTTGAATATGTGCGTGTTTGTGAGTGAGAGAAAATTGAAAAATTGAATCAGAGAAAGGTTGATTTTGAAAAGGCCGAAGCAATTGAAAGTCGAAGAGGGAAAAGGAGAGAGAGATGAAGAAAACCAGAGAGGCAATTTCATGTGTGCATCTGGTGTGTGTGCGTTTCTGTGTGCAGAAAGTGCGTGCGCGTCTGGTGTTTGCATGTGTGTGCTTCTGGTGTTTGTGTGTTTCAGAGAGTGGGAGATAGAGAACCAGAGACGTGATTTCGGGAAGAGAAACGTGACTACATGAGGTTGTGATATACAAAAAGAGAACATTAAAATAAAAGAAAAGGGCTACAGCAACCGTCTGGGCGCTTCCTAAACCTTTTTTCGCCACTTCTTTTGAATTGCATTTGGCAATTTACTCCCACTTTCCAAGATTTTACCATGTAAGTGGTGTGTGGGTGTGTGTCGGTGACGTGTCTATTGAACTAATTGTACGTTGTCATTTTTATTGGTTACAGGTTGCACAGGTTCTTTTGACATTCACATACTCATTTTCCAACCTGGGTATGGTATCAGGAATATTGTTGCAAATAATCTATGGTCTTATTGGTAGTTGGACAACATACCTTATCAGTGTTCTTTATATTGAGTACCGAAGCAGAAAGGAGAAAGTGAATGTTAGCTTCAAGAACCATGTTATTCAGGTAACTATACCCACAGACCAAACAACTGAACATATATTATTCATTGGCACTACCATGAAGCAAGAAAATTATGTTGGGCTTCAATATCTAGTTTAGGAAAACATCAAGTTGTATAATAAAGCCAAGTCGATCACTAGAACAAGTTCGAAGCCAAAAGTAATTGAATCTGCAACTGGCTAGAAAACTATTCCTGCTCAGTGATACAACTACAACCTATGGAAACTCCCAATGGCTGATTTACTCCAGCATCGCTTTAATAACTTAACTTGCTTGCTACTTAGGGGCTATAGCTTCCATTGCTTTGCAAACTGTGCTAGTTTTCCAAGTATAAAGCAGAATTAAACATTCATTGGATTAAGTTCATCTAGCTTGAAAATGAAACATGTTTCGCTATATAACTAAAGGATAAAAGCACTAACCAAGCGTGGATGTTGGGTGGATTTGTTACCCCTCAAGATCACCGGTCATCTCACGGTAGTGGAAGGAAGCAACAATTAGCACCTCTTCTAGGTACGTTTTATTTAGTGAAACACTTTTCCCTGTTTCCATTTTCTGATTTTTTTGCACGATAATAGTGACAATTAGATGATTGAATTGTAAAGAGTTGTTTCAAATGAAATGTAGAAGCAACTGGGAATTCTTCAAAGGATAACATTTTCGGGTTGAAAGTGTCAATTACAGTTACTACTTGGACAGTGAGGATCAAGATGTTATTAAGAGGAAACTAAGTCTAGCATGCTTTTGCAGTAACAAAATTTAGGTCCAGCATGCTTTTTCACAATTGTGTGCAAGTTTTTTCTTCCAATAAAACATATATTCCGCTAACGAATGGATGGCTGTAGGGCAGCTTTAAATTGCCTGAAGACAGTTTGAAGGAAAATCGTTTCTCCACTATGAAACTTTAGTTTTTCATACTCTTACCTATTTTTTCTAAAACTGTGCTGGCCCTAAATTTATTACAAAGTGATAATCACACTACACATCTCACCTTCACACTTTACTTTATTGGCTATGATCATTAATTTTTTGATCAACAAAAAACAAGTATAATTGTTGAAAATTGGACTACATTTATCCATCTTAAAACTCATAAAGTGCAGATTCTTATCCTTACAGCCAATAACCAACAAACCTCAAAATTAAAACCAATAAAGACAAAATAGATTGTTTAAAGTCTAAACTGGAAGGGGTTTTTCGAAACAGATAAAAATTCCATTTGAATCAAAGAAGCAGCAAAGGTATGTTAACAAAATGGAGCCAAAGCCGTATCAATATTCAATTTAAGGCTGAAAGAAGAATGGAATGCAATTCAAAGCACTCAACAGAGACGGTATGAAATGCGACTTAGCTAAGTCCATAACCAACTGTGCACAAAATTATAAGAAACTAGAGACAAAGTAACATCAAATTACCTCAAAAGAACAAATGCGGAGACGATGCAATGCAATCGCTAGTGTTTTATCTGCAAATCAATTGATGAAGGTTAGAGATAAGACAATATTAGGTTTTGTGTGTGTCTGTGTGCGTGCATGTGTGCGTAAGAGAATAGTTAGAAGTGTGAAAAATTAAATTAGAGCAAGGTCGATTTTGGGAAGATTGAAGCAATTGAAACTCAGCTTTACCTGTGGATGGTGGGTCAATTTGTGACCCCTCAAGATGACTGCTAATCTCAGCATTAAGTGTCTCATCCTCGATGTTGGGTGGCTCGGTAATTGCAGCGACATTGGCATCAGTTTGTACGTTGACATTGTGCTGCTCGTTGATCTCAACATGAGGAGAATCTTGTGATGGCACTCTTGTGCTGTGACCTCCTCGTGCTCGAAGCTGCCGTCTATTAGCCATAGAAACACTATAGATACAGATATAGTGTAAGCATAACCAAAACTGGAACAAAATAAATGAAGTTAACCTTTAATTCAGTGAGGGATTAAGTTTTTAAGGTTGGAGAAATGCTCTTACTTTGCATTAAGTTTTTCTAGCTGAAAGAATGAGGGATTTACGTTAATCCGGTGCATACACGATGTTCATAATTACCTTGATCCGGTCCCTGTATCCCAAGAACTTCTAGTATTTGATACTATTAGTATACAAATGCCTAACCCAAACTTATAGTACCTTTTAAAGAACAATAAATATTAGCTAATTTGACTTTTCAAGAAGTAGTTTATCCATTACCTTTACTGTTTCCTTTAAAGCCATAGCCAGCACTCCAAAATTTTCTGTATTGGTGGCCAGCTAGGTTTACGTATAGTATACAAAAACTGATTCCAAATGCAAAAAACCTAAAGCTCATGATTTCAAATCAATGGAAGGTCGGAAAACAAGCAACTTTTCCAGTTACTTTCTGTTTAAGGGTCATGCTTTCATGATAAAGAAACAAAGTCATAACCCTTAAACAAGCTTATGATTTCGAATCAACGAAGAGGATCATAAAAGTGCAAAGTTGTAACAAACTAGAGATGAAGTATAAGAAAACTTACTCCGAAGCACAAATCAGCAGAGATTATAAACAGATTATTGCTAGCGTTCCACACTGCAATCAATTGATAAAGGTCAGAGAAATTATACAATTGAAAAACTGAAAAATTGAATTAGAGAAACCCTTGTTTTGGGAAGACCCAAATTGAAAATCAGAGGGAGAGGGAGAGAACCGGAGCCTTTCTTAGTGTGACTGTGAGTGCGCCTAATGTTTCTGTGTGTACGTGCATCCGGTGTTTTTGTATGTGCGCATCTGGTGTGTGTGTGTTTGCGTCTGTTATGTGTTGTGTGTTTTTCAGAGAGGAAGATCAAGAGATAGAACCAAGAAAGAGAGAGATAGTAACCTGATAGCGTTTCGCGTCTGATTGTGTGTATCCAGAGAGAGAGAGAGACGAGAACAGAACCAGAGAATTCGTGGGAATGTGTAATACAGTTCGATTGAAAAGAAAAACAGAGGGGGGCATCTACAGCAGCGGTTCGTTCGCTGGGTAAAATTTAGTTAACCGCTTGTATTGCGTTTCATTTGGCACTGAGATTTCGCGGGTTTTTGGAGCGTAAAATTTCCAGCCGCGCGCAGTTTTTTCATGAGCTATGGCAGCGGTACATAGTGGCCGTTGCTGTATATTTTCTATGCCAGCGGTTTTTTTGGCCGCTGCTATAAACCGCTGCTATATACGGTATACGCCAACGGTTTTTTTAGCCGCTGCTATAGAGCGCTGCTATAGGGCAATTTTCTTGTAGTGTTGGAGGATAAAGAAGGGATTAAACGGATCACGGCGAACCATATCAGGAAGATCGACAAGGTTGTTGACGAATCGATGGACAGTTTTGTCATGTCCAATTTTAAGATTTGTACTGCTAGATCAGTTATCCCTTTCAACCCTTGGTATCAAAAAAACGTCTCGAGATTATACGATGGCATCAACTACGTTACTTGCATGGTCCGTTTGGCCGTGGACAGCCCGCATCGACCATGTAATCTATTTTCCTTTTGATACCATTCATTATCGATCTCATTTTTTTCACTACATCTTGGTTTATCGATGCAGGAGGTAGCAATCAACCTGCTGCTTCGAGGAAAAGGGATCGATCCCTTCTGCGGGACCCTCTCCGCCATTACCAAGTGGAAAAGGAAAGGAGCCTGTTGCTGAGTTTTCCTTAGAAAAACATAATGTCGATGATGAATCGGATGATTCTTCTGAGGATTTGCTCACCGAAAAGGGGAAAGAGGTTGAAGCTATGGAAGAAGACGATGAAGAAGACAATGTTCCTTTTATTCATCAGAGAGAGGCAATCTGAGCGCGTACCTGGTGATATTCCTTCTAGCCCACCATTGAACGAACCAATATTGGTCGTTCCTCTGAGTGTTGCTCTCCCCTCTCAGACTGTTTCAACTATTGTTAGCTTCCGGCCAAGTCTGAGTCCTTTTGTTATCGTGTCATTTTCTGATACACACTAAAAGCTTACTTGACTTTTACCCTATTTTCATGCAGCCAATCAAGATGTTAGATCACCCGAGAAGCCCACCACTGAAATGGGAACCTCTGTAGATGTTATTTTCGAGCAGGCACAAGGCTCTTCTCTTGCCTCGACCGATCAGCTAGGAGCTCATTCAACCTCTCCGGTCGATTTAGTCACGCCCAAACCTAAAGCTACCAGAAAGAAAAGTGTTGCTCGCAAAACCCGTTTTAGTGCGAGAACCATGTCTTTGAAGGTAAAATCCCCTTTTGTTGGTTCTTGCATTTATTTGCTAAATTTCATTGCTTACCCCCTTATTAGGATTTGAGTGGTAATACCATCGATTTGACTCAGGAGAGCGCCAACAAAGATAACAATCCCGACGATGCTTCCTCCGATGCTCCTGTCGGAGAGGCGACTGATACGGAAATCACCAGTGGTGTAACATCCCAAAATTTCCGGAGCATTAACCTATCAATCCATCCAATCCTTAATTGTCCAAATAATTCAGTACTACTAAAGATAACCCAACATTCATATCAGAGCACTATAGTCCATCAACTAACTTAACAAACCGTCTCAAAACAATGATAAAGTACTTAATTCATCAAATTACATAACGGTTCTCTAACAAGGCTCAAATAACAATATTGTAAAAAAAATAAAAATAAATAATCTACTCTAAGATTTAAGCTCGTCCGTCCCGAAATCTTACTGACGGTTATTTCCTGCAGAAAGGAACAGAAAAGGGAGTGAGCTTTCGAGAGCTCAGTAAGGTCGCTCAAAATTCAACGAAGAGTACAAACGATTATTTTTGGGAAAATTTTATATCAGTGACAAAAAGGAGAAAAGTAATCTCAATTCAAAATTCAATATTCAATAGATACACTTTCAATCACACTGAAGCAATGCGGAAAATATTGAACATGAGTATAATGCAAAGCCACAAAAGGCAGTGCAGGGTAACACTTAGCAAAGCCACACAGGCAGTGCTCACTAACAATAAGGTTGCATATGCATATGAACACTAGCTAGACCCTTAGGGTACTAGCATCTCCTGACAATAACAGACCATCCTTATATCACCCCCGATACAGACCATCCTTATAACTCCTCAATACACTAACTCATGTCAATATTTAGAGTGCAATAATGGATAAAACAATGATAAATTCGATGCATAATGAGAAATAAATACACAGCATCGAAAAGAATTTCAATAAACATATAAGGCTCAAAGCGGGGTATTAATGGCAATCGATGCGATGTCATCACAAATATAAGTGAGTCCAATGAAAACGTCATTAACAATCTGGAAAGAATATTATGATATCAATAGATGAAATAGGGTTTCGAAAGAAATCCCTTACCTCAATCCAAGCGCTGAAGCTAAAGACGCTCTCAACCAAATTCCTCGAGATTAACCTAGGTTGGCAGAGTCATTTGTCAGAACACTTATTCATACCACTACATTAAAATCTAAATATAATTATCTATAGCGTACTCATTTCTCTACCCGGACATGATGAAACTCGGAGCGGTTTCCCACACGGCCAACCTATCCCGAAATTCGTCACTCTCCCCGAAACTCAGAAATATTCCAAAATGTTCTAATCGTTCATTAAACATTACTTATAGTTTAATGTAGCATATGAGATAAAAACATAATTTTTGATTATTTTCGAATTGAAAATAATTTTCTTAAATACACTAAAACCAATAAATTGCCATAATTTCTTCTAGTTGGAAATAAAGGCTCATAATTTTTGTAACAGCTTTAAAATACTTATAAATATTATTGAAATTGAAATCAGAAATAAAAAGGCATAAAAAATATTTTAAAAGTTTTCATTTTGTTAAATTCAATGGGATAGAGAAATGATAGGAAATGAACTCTAAAAATCACCAAATTTACGCTGAGTCTTTATTATACTATAAAAGTATTACTGTAATTTTTCCTAGAACATTTTTAGGGTTTAAGGGCTTCAAAAGAATTTTACTATTCTAAGCTTACAGAAAATATTAAAAATACATATGATCTCAGAAAATTATGAAATTTTACCAGTAATTCTAGCATAGTCTCAGGTACTATAATATAAATTTTCACATTCTAATATTCACTATACGCTATACAAAGTTTGTGCTAAGCCTAACGTTAAACTACACACACACACACATCACAGCACAGCACAGCACAGCACTTGTACCCTCGCAGCACTTCTCCACTCCCACTGTTTTCTTTTTGTTCAACTCACTTCACCCACATTGCCCATATATATATATACATACTCACACACTGAACACATCTTCACACCCACCTGTTACTCACTCATACACACACCATTTACACACACATGACACACTTCACGGCTGGTTTCAGCCCCTCAACACTGTTTCCATTTCATTTCTCAAGCCCCATGCATTACCTTTTCTCATGGCTGAAACCCAGCCTCTCTTCCCTCTCCTGAAACTCCAATATTCACACACTTACACACTACACCACAAGCATTACACTTACACAAAACTCACACAGCTACTGCCTCACGGCAGTAGCTTCTCTTCTTTGTTCAAACCACACTGCACTCACGGATACCCACACATATATACCCATATATGCTACCCATATATGCAGTTCATCACACTCCACTACATGGCTGCACTCTATGGTTCCCATCTCTCTCTCTCTCTAAACTTAAAACCCATTCCATGTCCCATCTTACACACACAAACAGCATGTATATAATCACTTACCTATGCCCACTTCACACACAGTATCACTCATGCACGCACCACACACTTCTTTCAGGCTCACCAATCTACATAAATCCCAGAACATACAAAACCAACAGACACTCTCACTACACTCACAGCAACCATTACCTCACGGCCAATCACCAAACACTTCAGCCCCCTCTCTATACACCTACAAAACATACACTACAGTCGATTCTTCCTTCCACTCAAACACTCACATAACCCACCAAATCTCACGCAAAACTCTAACCTTCGGCAGCAGTTATATGCACAATACCTGATTCTCATGCATCTCAAATACGCACGCACAAACTCATACAATATACATGTACACAATACATAGAATTGACACAACACGCGCAGGCTGTTTCCTCTCTCTATCTACCGATCTAAACCCACATACCCACATTCAAAGTATACTGCCTAGCGGCAGCTCAACCTTTCCACGACTATCGACCCATTTATTCGTTCCATACCCACAACCCACAATTATATACCTAGGCAATACATCCTCACGGAGACCCATTTTCCTTCCCGTATGTATATATACATTCACATAACCACATGGAAGTTTCATTTCAGAATGAACTTACCGAAAGTGTTGTCGCCGGTAATCTCTTTGCCAAAGTCCTTCCTCACTCCCGGTGTCCCTCTCCCTCTCTCGTTGGGTTGTCGGCTAGAGAGCATTGGGTGGCTGCGCAACCTACAGTATCTTTATATATATATATATATATATATATAAATTAAACCCTAATCTGACAAGAAAAATTAACCCTATTCCTCATTTGTCGCTAAATGTTCTTACTCAACTTATTATCGAAATTAAATTGGTCCAAATTAATTGTTACAATAATTTATGCATTAAGGAATTTTACCTACGGATTATTACACTATCTCGTTTGACAAAACGTCGCTATTAAGAAATTGCTAAAACGTCACTAATAATTACGCCGCCACTGAAATTTTAAATTGTCATTATAAGGAAATATTTCAAATGCTAAAAATTTAATTTTATCGCTAATTATACCTATTTAAATTTATTAAGAGTATTCGAAGGCTTTGGGGTATTACAAGTGGTGGGGTGTCTCCGACTACTGCTTCCCATTGATCGGCATCTTCTCCTCAACAAGTTTGTAAGTTTCTGATCACTGTAACTTATCATTGTATTAGTGACTCATCCTTTATTGCTGTCTATTTCGCAGGTTGATGAATCTTGGGATGTTCAAGATGAAGAAGATTCTGATGATCCTTCTATCAATCACCATTCTAACCAACTAGGCAATGTAGCTTTGCCTAATTCTCCACTGGCTGAAACCTGCCCTCCAACTGAAGGTCACTTCCCTGCTGTTGCAGATCAGTTCAAAGCCCTAAACTCACGCCTGCAACATTTAGTCATGCTGCGGTTGTTCCTTCAATGTTTGAGTCATCAGCTCTTTCGATTGTCTCTAGCTCTCCTTCGATCACCCAGACAGTGGCAGAGGCTACATGCATCTTAGCTACTCGACAATCATCTGCTCCTATGCTAGCTATTGATGACATACACTGTAAGTTCTTGCAACTTCAGTCAGCCATTAGTGCCTTTTCCTGTCCTTCGAACCGGCTTCGCATTCCAGTATCAATGCGGCTGCTATCCTGAATGTTTTTAAGAGTCTGCTTAGCCAACGCCTTCCTGACATTTTGGCTAATGATGATGACGTACTGAAGATGAACGACCTGATTAATACTCCTGCCAATAATACATCAGCTTTGAAAGCTGTTTCGTCAGGTTTAATTTCTACTCTAAAATTCCAAATCTCTCTGATATCTGCTTCTTGGAAATAAGGTATGGGCATTAGATCTAATGTCTAGGTAGAAGATCGAGATATCGATGCTCTAAACATCCAAGTCTAAGAGAAGCATCAGATTAGCCTGTAGATTTTTAGAGAGATTGATGAGATTAAGGCTGAGAAGAGAGACCTGGAAGCGAAGATGAGTGCCCTAAATCAGAAGGAGCAAAGTCTGTTGGAGCAGCAAAATAGTGTTTACCAAGAGGTTGTCAATTTAGCCGCAGCTATGAAAGAGCCTTTAAAGAAACGAGCTAAGACTCAATACCAGCTCACCTTCCCGGACCAAATTATGTCTAGGGCAAAAAGTCAGTGGACAGAAATTCAATTTGCTTTTGATGTTTGATGTAAACAGCTACTTTCTTTGGCTAGCTATTGTTTTGGACTATTATTTGTAATCAAACGGCTTTCTTTTAGATTTTATTTGCAGTTTTCTTTTATTCTTGCTTTTCGTAGCCTTTATCAGGCTAATGCAGACCATCCCTATCGATTGGCTTGACTCCTTCCCACATGGAAGGGACATACTTTTTTAGGTATCGTCCACTGATCGGCTTAGCGTGCAAATGTCCTTCTAGTGATTTCAGCCTGCATGCCCCGCCTCTTAGAACTTTATGGACTAAAAAGGGTCCTTCCCAATTTGGTGACCACTTTCCAAATTTTGGATCTTTTAAACCTATAGGTAATATAGTTTTCCACACTAAGTCTCTTTCTTGAAATTGTTTTGGTAAAGCTCTTCGGTTGTAAGATCTACTTACCTTTAGCTTTTGGGCATGCAATCTATCCAATGCGTCCAAGTGATGATCATCTAGATCCTCCAACTCAATCATCATAGCTTCGTTGTATCCTATCACCGGCATGCTATTTTGCATAGCTACATGAAAAGACCTTACTGTTATTTCCATAGGTACTACAGGTTCATGCCCATATGTCAAGGCATATGGAGTTACTCCTGTACTAGACCTTGGGGAAGTTCGAAATGCCTAAAGAACTTCCGATAACAACCGATGCCAATCATTTGGAGTATCTTCAATAGCCCTCTCCATAATGTGTTTAATAGACTTATTAGTTGCTTCAGCTTGACCATTTGCTTGTGCATAATAAGGGGTAGAGTTTATTATCACAAACTTGTATTCTCTGGCGAACTCACGTATTTGCCCCCAGTAAAAACGGCTCCTCTATCGGCTGTGATTGTTTGAGGTAATCTGAATCGATGAATTATGTTTTCTTTGATGAAGGTGATTACATTCTCTTGTGTAACTATTTTCATTGACTTGGCTTCTGTCCATTTTGTGAAGTAATCAGTTGCCAAAATTATAAATCCATGCCTTTTAGATGAAAAAGGATGTATTTGTCCTATCAAATCCATGGCCCATTTCCTGAAAGGCTAGGGTTTCACTATCGATTGCAATTCTATGCATGGTGCATGGTGAACGGCTCCATGTTTTTGGCAAGCTTGACATCCCTTTGCATATCGAACGCAATCTTCCATTATGGTAGGCCAATAATGGCCATGTCGTCTAATCAGTCATCGACTGACTTTCAAAATTTTTGTGACTTCCTTTAGTCTCTAAACCCTTAGCTACAGAAACATCTTTCAGCCTCCGTTGCACTCCACATCCCTTATGTGGACACTTAATCATTAATAACTATTTTCACATGTACTTGGCAAGGACCTTCTGTTGCTAGGTCCTACCATCGAGTCGATTCATTGGCCATCCACTAATATCCCGTCCTCATCCAGGACTATTGGTTCTATACTTTGCTGGTAAAATTTTGCTTCAAGGCAATTTGAGCCTGCCAAGAATGGTTTGTCATCGGCCCAAACTAACTCAGCTACTTTCTTACCGTCTTTCTCTTCCCTCTAAAATATTAAAATTTGGTGAAGCGAGGATGGTATACAGTCATTTACGTGTATCCAAACCCTTCCGAGTAGAGCGTTGAAACTTGAGGAAGAATTGATCAGAAAAAATGGCAACATTTTTGCCTTTTTCCCTACTGTAAGCTCTATTGGGACCACACCTTTTGGCTTTGAGACTCCTCCTGCAAAATTACATACCAAAATTTCAGAGGGAATTAGATCCTTTTCATCCTTACACAACTTCCTCAACATTCTTGTGGGTAAAAAATTCACTGCAGCTCAATTATCAACCAGTACTCTAGCCACTGGTTGACCATCCATCAGTGTGGAAATAAACAAAGGCTTCAGATGCCTTATTTTTTGAGGATCTAGTTTTGTCAATATGACCCTATTTCCACGATCGATCATGATTCCCTTGCTTGAATGGTTTTGACTTACTCCATCTATTACATCGTCTATCTCTTTGATTACGAAGCTATTGGGTACTGGTACCCTATCATCCTCCACGTCTTCTTCATTCCGAATCACTTGTTCTCCCTTTGCTTCAAATGTGAGAGGAAGAATAAACACCATGTTGCACTCGATATTTGCTTCGTGCTCTCTAAAGAGCAGCTTTCTTTTGGTTTCTATTTTCTTGTCTTCGTCAGCCACCCCACCTCCTTTCGTATCTTCTTTTTTGTCAGGAAAATCCATCTTTGCTCCCTTGCTAACGGACATTTTCTTGAGTGGTTGAAACCTCCCTTTTGCAACCATCTCCTGAAGAATCTCAGCTCTTCCTCTGTTTGCTTCTTAGGTTGTACTCCAGTTGAGTTCATACCTCCTTCTTCTCTTGTCCAGATCCACTTCCTCTTTTCAAGTTGGGCTTGCTTGATCTCCAACTCCCTTTGCATTATAGCTGCAAACTTTCGTTGAACCCTTCGTTTCTGTGTTCTACTTAAATCTTGATATGTTTCTGGGAATGAGACTTTCTCTTGTCCAACTGTATGCCAATAATCATCGGAGGGGACTTTTAGCTTCAACATCCTTGATTCTCCTCAATATCTTCGCATCATTCGAAATTCGTCTCGCTGCCCAGCCGGTATAGGGTTTTTTCTTTGTAGTTTTTCGACACATATGTCGGATCAAACGGCCCAAACCTTGGCTTTACCATTTTTGAGCCAAAATGTCCAGGTCCCACATTTTTTTGATAAATGACCTGGTTAGCCATATTTGGCTGTTTAAAACTCATCCCGAATTGAAAGACCTCTGGCTTCCTTGGTTTGCCTTCTTGTATCGTTTCTCTGCGAACTTTATTCTCTATCCACCGTTCTTTCTGCCACATCTTCTTTGACCATTCTTTGGAGGAGCCACAACTCTGACACACTGGCTCCCCTATCGGTCTGAGTTTTGACACCGAGGTGCCTAACTTTAGAATCAAGCTCCCTCTATTGGAGCTATTTTCTTCATCGGCCCACAAAATACCTTCTCTCTTCTTGTTTTCGTAATTGAAACCCCCATCTATATCATAATCCGAACTTACCATTTCTTTAGTTTTCCTCCTGTTACAATCATTCTCCAAGGGTTTCCTTATCTTGAAGTTATCGCCTTTCGAAATTTCGTCTTCACTTGAGCAATCGACTGGATTGTAATCCACCGATACCATGTTGATATCAAGTGCCATTTTTTGGAAAGGGTCACTGTCTACTTCCATCACTTCTTTTTCTTTGTCAACAAACTTGAGGAGTCCAACTTCAATTTGGTCCTGTACCGCATTACGAAAAATAACACAATTATTAGTGTTATGACTGATAGTATTGTGCCACTTACAAAACTTAGTCTTCTTATCCTTTGGGGCTCTAAGAGGACCCTGAAGCTGAATGAACTTAATCTTCAAGAGATGATTTATATCGAATGGGTATTTCTTCAACGGGGGTGATAGATTCAACTTGTTTGCCTGTCTCGAGAGCAAGCTGATGGGGTTTTTGACTTTAACCAAAGTATCACAGGTGACTGGTTTCTTCCCAACCATCTCTACAGCATCCACTTCTAGGTCGATGGGATCTTGATAATAAGTTTCCATTGAGGAATTCTTCTTAATCTGTTCTTCCCTCAACAAAGTTTCATATCGAGTCACCCTGGACGATAACTCAAAAACATTCCTAAATTCCATTCCTTCGAACTTTTTCCTAATTTCCAGATCTAGGCCATTGAGGGCTAAATTTGCCAACTCCGACTCTAGCATTTGAAAATGACATTTATTTTTTGAAGCTTTGAACCTTTCTAAGAATTGCTCAGCATTTTCTTCTGAATGCTGCTTCAATCTAGCCAAATCAGACAGCGAAATATCATGTTCCATTTTGAAAAATTGAGCATGGAATAAAGCTTCCATGTCTCTAAAAGAGAACACTGAATTATGAGGCAAATTTTCGAACCATAAGAATGCTACCCCAGTCAATGAATACTGAAACCATTTTAACTTAATCCAATCGACTTGGCCCAAGTCTCCACACTGGAAGGTAAACCTAGCAATGTGTTCGATGGTTGACTGATTTCCTTCACCATGAAACATGCTGAATTCTGGGACCTTTGCCCCCTAGGTACTTCCCACTGGTCGATATCATCAGGGTATGGTTTTCGATATAGAGGCCTATCGATAGGCCTATATCCGTGACCCATACCAACTCGTGGAAATTCATGACGAAATTGTAGAATCTGGCCCATTTGAACTCGATGGAATTCATGAGGTAAATATGGCACTTGGCCCATTCCCCCTCGATGGAATTCATGTGGTAGATGTGGTATAGATTTGTAACCCATCCGTTCCCTATCGTTTATTTGACCGTTATCGTTTCTTCGAACACAGGGTTTTCAAACCTATTTACCCTTTCTGGGTTCCTCTTATGAGGAGGGGCGTATGTACTCTCTACTCCCTGGTCAGCATAGTACTAGCCATTTCCATTTCTGGGAACATTGATATTATTAGGCCATGTAGTTCTTTGTCCCACTTCCTTCTACTTCTTTCCTATTTGGCCCGTTTTCTCCTCCTTCGATAGGTGCAGGAATGTACCAACCAGAATCGTGCGGCTAATTTGAACTCAAACCATTTGGTTGTTTTACAGCATTTTCGATCCTTATAGGAGAATCGTCGATCTCCAACGGATTAATATGGCCATTAACAGGGGCTTTACCTTTTTGTAGGTTTAGATTTACCACCTTAGGGAGAGAAGAATTCTGTTTTTGGATTTCTCCCTACAGACCTTTTATCATTTCTCTTTCAGAGGTATTTCTTTCCTCTGAAGCTCATTTCAGTTCCTCTACTATTTTGGAACCAAATTGACTCTGCTCACCAACCAGTTTATTCAAAGACACATTTTTTATTTTCCATAGCAATCATAAATCGAGACACCATGTCTTTAAACTCTTGGGTTGATGAACTAACCTGGTCCATCATATGTGCCAAAGTTTGGCTACTGTGGCCGATAGTCGGCATCCCCATGTTAGGACTTCCATTGTCACTAGAGCTTCCTCCGTTGGAATTTCCTGAATCTTGAACGTTAGCATTCATATTTTCAATCCTGTTCACGCCATTAATGGCTTGATTATTCCTTGTTCTTCCGAGTTGTCACCGTTGTTAGTGTTTGGATTTTCGATACCATTAGTGGTACCACTTTGCCTCACAACATTACTCTGTGTGCTTGGCATGGTTTTCTTTTTTAGCTACCTGGTCCCACTGGGCGTGCAAATGTTTGCGCTGCTGAGCAAACTCACTATCGATCGTGCGCCTGCGACACAATCGATGAACTGTGTGATATCTTTTTTTCCTCTCGGGCCTGAGGACATCACTAAAAAGGAAAACTAACTAAAGATATGTTGAAATGATCAACAGATGATGCGTCCACTGGAATTATAAAGACAATTCTTACAACACAATGAATACGATTTCTACAACGTACTCGGCTCTCTATTGACACTATACAGATCATCTAGCAGACTACTCTAAGGATTTTCAACATGCTAATCTTCCTAGTCTAAGTTTGTTAAGAGATTGACGACCCCTTTTTCTGTTGCCTTCCATCTACTTTTATACTTGTAATATTTGTAACTGTCTTTCCTTGGTAACTGTCATCCCTTATCTTCGTTGGAGACAACTTCTCGGACCCCATGATCGATTGCTTCTTCCGAAATTCCCTCAATCATGTTGATCATGGCCCGTTTTAGAAATCTCCACTAACCAATTTCCTTTGGCACGTTTTCCCACGTTTGTTTCAACGCAATCGACCATGACACTATTTGGCGGTTTCCTCCTTCTTCTACGGTTTATTCAAACATTTCGTTTTCCCGCGTTTCTTTTGCTCATTTATCTCTTCCTTGTAATTCAGTAACAAATGATAACTACTGCAATCGTGCTTTTTCCACTTTCTTCATTTATGTACTCTTTTGTGGTTATCACTATGCCACGTGTCTGCACACCATTCATGAAAATATTGGTGCCAACATTTATTGGGAGATGGCTGCAGATCAATTTGCTGCTTGATTCAGATTATATGCAAACTTTTCAATGGTGGAAGAGCTCTTGCTAAACTGCACGTTATATGTTCGGAAAGAGGTTCGCAAGACTTTGAATTTCGTTCTTTGCGTGTAAACGTAACAGTGTCGGTAATCCTATTTTGCTGGAGAATTGTTGTTGTAATTTTTAGCAAGAGCGGCGATTATTTGCATCAGGCAAGCCAAGAAAAAGAGGAGGAGTTTGTTGGCCATTATTATAAGTGTTTAGAACAAAACATAAACATACTTTTGACGAGATTATACAAATCTTATGAAGATCAGTACTTCTGAATCTCCAGCCCTTTAGACATAATACTTTTTTAACTTTTGTGAGGGAAGAGCTGAATCGGAAGACCATCTACTGGAACCGGAGATAATTCAATGATGATCTTTTCATTTGGATTCAACCTCTCCCATTTGAACTTTGTGACCAACCTATGCATGAAGATCAGTACTTCTAGACGGGCATACTCTTTGCCGGGGCACATCCTGGGTCCTCCTCCAAATGGTACAAAACTGTATGGCACTGGTTCATTTCCTTCAAACCTTGACGGGTCAAACTTCTCCGGATTAGGAAAGTAATTTGGGTCTTTGTGTGTTGAATAAACGCTCCAAAAGGCCTGTGATTGTGATTATGGCAACAAGGATCAATCCATACGTGCATGGAACTGCACTGTAATATGAAGCAAAAATCATTGAAGAAGGTTTGATGTAGAAATAGTGAAAACTCACCTTCCATTCCTTTGGTATCTTAAAGCCCGCATAAGTGAAATCCTTAATAACTTTTCTGAAAGTTCCTGGAGCAGCAGGTTGTATCCTCAATACCTCATTTAGAACGCACCGAGAATACTTCATCTTTTGGACATCTTCCCAATTCAACCCCTCTCTTGGTCCTTTGGATTTCGAAATCTCCGTTTGTTCTATTTCGAAGATAAACCAAGTTTAAGGAAAATGGAAGCCAGTCAGTTAACTTTGTCAGGAAACAGCTCTAGTTACAGGAGAAATAAAGCATGAATTTCAGATACAGAGTAAAGAAAGAAATAAAGCATGAATTTCAACATTGGCTTTAAATTAAAATAACTGCAGGTGCATGTCAATGATTCGATTTGTTTGAGATACAGAGTAAAGAAAGAAATAAAGCATGAATTTCACCCTGAGATTGGGATTTACCTTTGAAGACTTGAGCATAGACATCAGGATGATCTGCAAGATAGCAAACAACGAAAGTAATAGCAGCGGTCACTGTATCATGGCTCGCGAAAAGTATGCCCAAGATCAGGTCAGCAGCCTCGATCTCTGTCAAGAATTTGCCATCCTCATCCGTGGAAAGCAGTAAGTGGGAAGCAAGGTCGGGAGTTCCCATATCTGTTTTCTCATTCGATTGCCTCCTTCTCTCCTTGAGGATAGGCGACAGCTCGTACCTGATGTGATCAGCGGCCTTTATTGCACGACGGAAAGTCGTGCCAGGGAAGTTCATTGGCACGGCAAAGAGCCCGGCGGCGACGAGGCCATAATTGGTTGAGAAACTCGCCACCTGATTGGGATCCTCCACGCTCATAAAGAGCCGGCATGCCGTCTCGAATGAGAACTTCTTCACTAGGGTGTAAGCCTTAACTTGCTTATTGGATGCACCACTCCAGTCTCTCTCCAAGTGTTGCATGGCCATGCGATCCATGATTGGCACGTACTTTTGAAGTGCTTCCGGCTTGAGGAACTGCGGGAGGATACTTCTCAGCATTGTTTTCTGTAAGATACCGTTGGTTTCGCTGTTTTTTGCATTGATGATCTTGAGGAATGAGGATGGCATCCAGGAGGCCACAAGCTTGTTCTCGTTGGAGAACAAAAACTTGTTACCCGCTGCTCCACAGAATACTGCTACGGTTTCTCCGGCAAAGGAGGTTTTGAATACCTCCGGTGAGAATTTGTCCATCCTCTCTCTAACGAACTTTTCGGGAGTGCCATTCCTGCCTGAGGCGACGTATTCAAGCGATTCTCCGATAAATGGCCAACCCGTATTGCCAGGAGGATATCTCTGGTCAGGGGGGGACTTTTTACGGAAGTTGAAGAATAAAGAGAAAGATGCATAGAGTAGCCCAAAGAGCAGTAGACATGAGAGAGTGAGATCCATATGGTCAAGCAGAGCAAAGGATGAAGTTGGGTAGTAGAAGATGTGTTTCTTATAGGGAATGAAGGTGTGATCGGTTAAGAAGGAACTTCAAAAGTCCACAGTCAGAAGGAACTTTATTTGTTAATAATGGCGTATGTAATATATTATACTGCCGATCTCGTCAATCATACATATAAATAATATTACGGATACGATATGGTATCCGTAATATTATTTATATATATGAGGGGCACTGCTTTAAGTTAGTAATGACCAGTTAATTAATGGACCCGTGTAAAATGTACGGGATTAAATAAAAATAGGCCTTTTTTATAACTAAAAAAGGAAAAGACAAATGAACAAACTTTGGTTGTTGCCCGGGTTTATAGGAGTCTTTCTTGAACCCCGTATATAATGACAATTAATAGTTACTGAATGTTTTTATTGACTTTCCTGCTAACACTTTCAACGACAATTTTTAGCCGCACGATTTTTTTCAAAACAAATTAGTCTTTCTTGAAACATATAACGATCATCAATTATCATTATATAAGGAGTAGAAGAAAGATTCTTTCAATCGGAATAGCAGCCAAATTTTTTTCAAAACAAATTAAAGCAAGTCACAAAGATAAGTTAGTTAAAACTCTCAACTAACAATTTTAGATGATGTCATGAAAATGAATTGCCTACTATATTTTTCAACTCTAATGAAAGTGGGGAAAAACTAATTATTAAACGTATTATCTAACTTAACCCCAAGGCGTTCAAGTGACAAAGGGCCTTGACGAATAATCTTAAAGTCCTAAGTTCAAATTTTCATACCGACGGGTCATATAAATTATAATTATGATTCTTTAAAACTTTGGTATTGAGGGTGCTTAATGTAACATATGCATTATCATCATTTTAAGGCTTTTTTTTAATTTTTGAATTTCTTTATGTGCTACTTTTTTTGAGCCACCGTAGTTGTTCCTCCAAACCTGATTGAAACTAATGAAGGTAAAAAATACAAATTTTGGATAATATAGTATTTGTTAAGCAATACTTGCATACCTCTTTATTGTTGTCAGCTAATTTGATAGTATATCATCTTCAAAGAAATAGTTCGGCACATAGTCTTCAAAGTCATTCTCAATCCACATAGAAAACTTTTTATGCTAACCAACAATATATTTAATTGGATTTGTTGGCATGAAGTGCACTCGCATGGAACTATTTGTTAAAACTTACTGCTACAAGGAATATAATTGTAAGCGAAAAAGTTGACGATAGATGGAGACTTTTAATACTTATGTATGATAGGTCTCAATTTTTGTAACACTGTTCATGCAACATATCAAGTTTTCTTGTTTCTAATTTGTTTTAACTAAAGAAGAAGCTTCTCGTAATAGTATTGGTGGGTGTTAATAGTACAAATGATCAAGAGTTAGTTCGAGTTCGTGGGAAAATGGACTAACGAAATTGGACGTCCAAAACATTTGGTTTACCATTAATGCTCAGTGTTGGAACGAAGGACTAAGTACACATTAGCTCTTGTACTCACAGGGTTATTTCATTTCGGCACTCGGGCTTACTCTCTTGACCGTCATCGTTAATCCCCTTCTTGCTTTTGCTAGTTCCCTAGCATCGGTATCACATCTCTTTCTACTATGGCCATATCTACTCCTCCACAATCACCATCAATAGTTTCAATACTCTACACCTCAGGCAATAACGTCTTCTCCTCTAATGAGTAATGAAGAATATAGAAGATGACTATCAACGTCGTCATGTATTTTGTTGGTTTCTATGGCTATAACTACCACCGGTGACATTTGTGCCTTCATAGCCACAATCAACAATTCATCTGTTTTCGATCACAAAGCCATGCCAAGCATAACCAGGCCATTAATCATCATCACATTCCATAATCAATTAGCTCTCTAAGGCAATAACTATCACTATATGAAATTTCAACCACCACGCCATCTCCTAAAGATCCCAAACGCACTACAAACACCCATGACTATCTCTGTGAATCGACTCTTTAACCACCACAAGTACAATCCCATAATTCATTGCCGCTCTTCAAAACAACCGTTTTAGGTTTTAATTTGAATTACGTAGTTACAATGATAGCTTCAAAATATTCAGATCGAATGAGTGTTAAACGTCAATATTACCTTATAGTATCTTATAAAAGTTCACGTGAAAGTTTCTCTTTAGAGTGACGATTCAAATTCTAGGTTGTTGAGAGTGTTCACGTAATTAAAGAAACATACATTAGTTTGGAGGGGTTAACCGAGGTTGTTATTACAATTCTTGATAGCATCCGCAAAGGTATTGTTAGCAAAATCATTGTTGTTTGTTTTTTTATTTTGTTTTCTCTCTTGTAAATGTAGCAAGGGGCTTGAATTATCATATTACAACAATTAAGGGCACTGAATATGCTAGTACTATTTGAGTGATGACACTAAAAAAGTGCGGGTAACCGGTGAAAATTCCTACAAAATTATATTTAGCATCAATTATCAATACGTGGGATATTATAATTTTATGTCACTCTTCAGTTACTAACTTGACCTCCTTACTTTATTAGCTATACAGGCTTGAAATAAAGAGCAAGTGGTAACTAAAACCGAGTGCATAATGTTATTACAAACACGTGTACTTTTTAATACTCTGATTTAATATAAGTGTGGATTTAGTTTCTTTATTATAACCCGAATAAAATGAGGAGTATGTGTTTTTCAAGATTTTAGACTGTACAAATCACTTGTAACAGTGTAATCAAATATTACATTAAACATTAGAGGATTGCCAATGGGGTCACACCATAATAAGAACATCATCAACCATATGTGTTTTTATATTCTACTTTTATATCTATTTTACTTCTACATTGATTTTGAGCTACAAAAGCGATACGCATACATGGATATGCCGAGTAGTGTAAAAGAATAAAGTAAGTAAATAAATATGAGAAATCTAAAAGAATATTCTTATGACTTGTAATATTGGTCAACGTATTCTTGTTGTTCCTACTCTAGCGAAGTTATTTTATCGAAAGAGCACTTGTTAGAAGCCGGACACAATGCTACGGAATATGGCCAATAAAAAATTTGATCAGAAATAGTCAAAAAAGGTAAAACAGGATGTACCTATATAATGTTTCCAATTAGTTTGATAAGATAGAAAAACGATTTTGCCAAAATGTTGTTGTAATTTACCGCAAAGTTTAACATTCACTGTGGTAGCATTCCATGAAAAAAGCATGGTAAAATCTAAGGGCCCAAATATCAGTTAATCATCAACCACACTGCAATGGATATATCTATACGAAGGATATAATTTGACGTAAATACAAGTCGTAGCTAAATCTTAGTAGCATTATTTAGTGTCGCTAATTAGATGTCATTAACCATAGTTATATGAGGGGTTGTAGCGCCACTTGGTAGCCAAAATTCTTTCCTTACTAAATTGGGCCAATTCAAAGCCTACTAACCATTAAAAATATAAGTTACAAAAATTATGCAACATCTTCTATTGGCATTTTATGAGAAAGGATTTCCTTTCCAATTTCAAAGCAACATTTAAATATATCTTGCAAGATTTAAATTTCTTTTACAGATTTGACATTCACATTTAAGTCAACCTATGTTTCCTCATAAATACTTTCTTTTACACATAACCATTATAAATACTTTAACTACCGAACCAAACTATGTCTCCCTAAATGCTGTATGAAGAAAACCATTAAGAAATCTTCCAAACTATTAGGGTGTGTTTGGATATGTGATTTTGAAATACTGGGCATTTCTAAATACCCTCATTTCGAAATTCCTTAATTTACAAATTCTATCATTTTGAAATATCTTGTTTGGAAGAAAGGAAGCAAAAGGTTGTTAAAAAATGTGGGAGGCAAGATTCCTAAAAAATAGGGAACTAGTTATTGTGGGTTTGTAACTGATTGGTGTGGATTTGACAAATAACTAGTTCAGACTAGTGATTTGAACTGTGGATTTGGTGACCCCAAATCCACAGTTCAAATCACTTCGAAATTTCAAAAATTCTCTTTTGAACTATCCAAATAAGATATTTTGTCCAAAGGATTTACAAATACTCTTACCAAGCAGTCATCGACTTAATACATTTTAAACGTGTTTAATAATACTCAAAGTTAAACTTTATAAAACTAAGAAACTAATTATACACCTTCTAAAACTTTACCTAATCAATATACTTATACATTAGGCCTTAATTTTAATCTTTAAAATGCCAAAAGTACTTTAAAATAACAATATAAAATCTCAAAAATGTAAAATAAGAAAAAAATCATCCCCTACTTACCAATTCTTTAGTATGAATTTATGATTAAAAAGTTTGTAGGAATTATTGGCCCAACTTTTGTAAATTTTATGAAACTTAAAAAAACCAAATCCACATCTTTGAAAACTAAACATAATCCATAGATTAACATATTAGGCTTCAATTTGGACTACTAACTTCTTAAAAACACTTAAAACAAATAAAATAAAATCTCGCAAATATAAATCAAATCTCGCAAATGTAAACAACGAAAATCATATATGAAATTAATGATTAATCTTTACAAATTAAAAAGTAAGCTTTTCTTAACATATATTTTCTTTTTTACCTCTTTTAGTTATGCAAAACATCATCCTATTTGTTTTGGTGTTCTTTTCTTTTTTCACTCTTACTTATTAATACTTACTATGGTTTGTTATCTTAATTAATTTGTCCAATTTTTGTAAACCTTATTGAACTGGAAAAATCAATTCTAAAACTCTATCTATTTTGGATATATACATGTTAGGGCCTTAACTTTGACCGTTATCATCTTAAAATCACTTTCAAATAGCGAAATAAAGTTTTGCAAAAGTATAATATGAAGAATCATGCATAACACCTTATAAGTACTTTAAAATAAACAAAATAAATCACGCACTGTAAAATACAAAACTCGTGTATAATGAAAAAGGATTAGTACTTCAAAGGTTGCTATGGTCTACTATGTTACAGTAACCAAATAAACTTCTAAAGTATATTAGCAGCGAATGGTAAAGCATTATATCCATTTAATGGGAGTAAATGGAGATTTCATAGGATCAACATGGGTTGATTGGATTAAAAGGCTAATAATCTGCTCTTACTGCTTGATATACCAATTTTGCACATTTATTTTACAGAACACACAAACTCATTCGTTGATATATTGCACATATTACATTTAGGCAAATGTGTATTGGGCTTAAAAGGATCATAATAGCTATGCTATTCCAGCTTACTCCTGGCCATTACATTGTTAGCGTAAGAAAAATCTCGTTATGATCTATGCCTACAGGGTTGAATGTTATCCCTACGGTTATCCTGTAGCCTATATACCTATGCCGAATTCGTATTAACCCACTTATAGCGACCATTCTTGAGGGATAAGCCTACCGTGTAACCGTAAGGATAAGTTTAATTTTTGAAGCCTATGCCTACAGATGATACCGTAGCCATAAGTTTACCCCTATAGATACCCTAAGATATACCTACGGTACATTCCGTAGGCTAAGGTTAAACTGTGGCCATTTTTTAAAATTTTTTATGCCTTTCCCTACGGTTTAAACCTCAGGGGATTGATGTGCAGAAGAATAAAGAGAAAGATGCATAGAGCAGCCCAAAGAGCAGTAGACATGAGAGAGTGAAATCCATATGGTCAAGCAGAGCGATGAGGTAGGGTAGTAGAAAATGTGTTTCTGATAGGTAATGAAGGTGTGAAATGTCCACATCTGGAAGTCAAACAAGAATGGCGTATGTCAAGAAGGAACTTCAGAAGTCCACATTCAAAAGTCCACCGTCAGAAGGAACTTCATTAATTTGTTAAGAATGGCGTATGCAATCTGCCACCAGAGACATACTGTGTAATATTTTATACTCTCGGTTCTTGATGCTAACCTCAGCCTGAAGAATTTTAGGCATTGCTTGAACAAAATTCAATAGGTTATTTATATATGAGGTGCACTTCTTTAATTTAGTAATGACTAGTTAATGGACCCGTGCAAAATGCACGGGATTAAATAAAAAAGGCCTTTTATATAATTAAAAAAGGAAAAACAAATTAAAGCAAGCCACAAAGATAACTTAGTTTAAACTCTCAGCTAACAATTTTAGATGATTTCATGAAAATGAATCGGCTACTAATTCTTCAGCTCTAATGAAAGTCGGGAAAAACTAATTATTAAACGTATTATCTAACTCAACCCCAAGGCATGGGTATTATCTCAAGGTCTTAAGTTCAAATTTTCATACCGGGAGGTCATATCAATTACAATTATGATTCTTCCAAAAAAAAAAGTATTATCTAACTCTATTCTTCCTTTTACTTCCCCCCCCCCCCCCCCCCACCCCGGAACTTTGGTATTGAGGGTGCTTAATATAACATATGCATTATCATCATTTTAAGGCTTTTTTATTTTATTTTTGAATTTCTTTATTTTTGAGCTACCATCGTTTTTCCTACTAACCTGATTGAAACTAATGAAGGTAAAAAATGCAAATTTTGGATAATATTGTATGTGTTAAGCAATACTTGCATACCTCTTTATTGTTGTCAGCTAATTTGATAGTATATCATCTTTAAAGAAATAGTTTGGCACATAGTCTTCAAAGTATTTCTCAATCCACATAGAATTTTTTTGTATGCTAACCAACAATATATTTAATAGGACTTGTTGGCATGAAGCGCACTCGCATGGAGCAATTTGTTTAAACTTACTGTTACAAAGAATATAATCGTAAGCGAAAAAGTTGACGAAAGATGGAGACTTTTAATACTTATGTATGATAGGTCTCAATTTTTGTAACACTGTACATAAAACATATCACATTTTATTGTTTCTAATTTGTTTTAACTAAAGAAGAAACTTCTCGTAATAGTATTGGTGGGTGTTAATAGCACAAATGATCAAGGGTTAGTTCGAGTTCATGGGAAAATGGACTAATGAAATTGGACGTCATTTGGTTTACCATTAAGGCTCAGTGTTGGAACGAAGGATGAAGTACACATTAGCTCTTGTACTCACAGGGTTATTTCATTTCGGCACTCGAGCTTACTATCTTGACCATCATCGTTAACCCCCTTCTTGCTCTTGCTAGTTCCCTAGCATCGATATCGCATCTCTTTCTACTAAAGGTCATATCTACACCTCCACAGTCACCATCAGTACTCTACACCTCAGGCAATAACGTCTTCTCCTCTAATGAGTAATGAAGAATATAAAAGATGACTATCAGCGTCTTCGTGTATTTTGTTGGTTTCTATGGCTATAACTACAACCGGTGACATTTGTGCCTTGATAGCCACAATCAACAATCCATCTGTATTCGATCACAAAGCCATGCCAAGCATAACCAGGCCATTAATCATCATCACATTCCACAATCAATTAGCTCCCTGAGGCAATAACTATCATGATATGAAATTTTAACCACCACACCATCTCCTAAAGACCCCAAACACACTACAAACACCCATGACTATCTCTGTGAATCGACTCTTTAACCACCACAAGTATAATCCCATAATTCATTGTCGCTCTTAAAAAAAACCGGTTTTAGGTATTAATTTGAATTACGTAGTTACAATGATAGCTTCAAAAGATCTAGATTGGATGAGTGTTAAAACGTCAATATTACCTAATAGTATATCTTATAAAAGTTCACGTGTTAGTTTCTCTTTTGAGTGACGATTCAAATTCTAGGTTGTTGAGTGTGTACACGTAATTAAAGAAACATACATTAGTTTGGAGGGGTTAATCAAGGTTGTTATTACAATTCTTGATAGCATCCTCAACGGTGTTGTTAGCAAAATCCTTGTTGTTTGTTTTTTTTTTTCTTCTTGTAAAGGTAGCAAGAGGCTTGAATTATCATATTACAACAATTAAGGGCACTAAATCTGCTAGTACTATTTGAGTGATGACACTAAAAAAGGGCAGGTAACTTGACCTCTTCGGTTACTAACTTTAGCATCAATTAACACTACGTGAGATATTATATGTCACTCTTCAGTTACTAACTTGACCTCCTTACTTTATTAGCTATACATGCTTGAAATAAAGAGCAAGTGCTAACTAAAACCGAGTGCAAATGTTATTACACACACGTGTACATTTTCATACTCTGATTTAATGTAAGTGTGGATTTAGTTTCTTTATTGTAACCCGAATAAAATGACGGGTATGTGTTTTTCAAGATTTTACACTGTACGAATCAATTGTAACAGTCTAATCAAACATTACATTAAACATTAGAGGATTGCCAATGGGGTCACACCATAATCAGAACATCATCACCCATATGTGTTTTATTATTCTACTTTTATATCTATTTTACTTTTACATTGATTTTGAGCTACAAAGGGGATACACATACATGGATATGCCGAGTAGTGTAAAAGAATAAAGTAAGTAAATACATATGAGAAATCCAAAAGAACATTCATTTAAATTTTTTAATTACCGGATGAATCATTGTACATTTGAGAAGATTATGAAAACCAAATGGGAGGAAGAGACTACAGGAGATGCATGCATGCAATTGAGAACCAAGCTTAAAGGTCTTTAACCTGCATTGAGGCAACGTACTGAATACAGTGAACTACAGTAACATCTCAAGAAGAGTTCAGAAAAAATTGGAAGAATTGCAAAAGGTGCAGCAACAAATCCTGCAGTTTCAAGACAAAGCTAAAGTTCAGAAAGAGAAAGTGATACATAGGGAGTATTATCAATTGTTACAAGCTGAGGAGGCCTTTTACTATCAATAGGCAAGAATAAAACATCTTAGCCTGGGTGATAGTAACACAGCCTATTTTCATAAACAGATGAAAGTACACAGAGCTTTCAATAGGATCATGGCTATAACAACAGAGGAAGGAATAAAAATAATAGGAAGCAAATAACTACATCAAGTTGCCATCAAGCACTTTTCTGATTTCCTTGGCTATCTTGTGCCTAATCAACCTCACACAAGAGAGAGATTGTAGCAGATTATCACCAAACACATATCTGAGGAACAACAAGCTATGCTGAGTGCCCCTGTAAATGACAGTGAAGTAAAGGAAGCTATGTTTGCATTGAGGCCAAACAAGGCACCTGGGTCTGATGGGTTTACAACACAGTTTTTTCAAAAAAATTTGGAATGTTGTGGGGAAGAATGTGACTGTAGCTGTGAAAGAAATGCTAAACAGGAAAAAAGGTATAAAATTCTTCAATAGTACCATCTTAACCTTGGTACCTAAATCCTCTTCCCCAAACACAATGAAGGATTTTAGACCAATTGCCTGCTGCAATGTGGTTTATAAATGTGTATCAAATGTGTTATGTGCTAGAATTAAGAAGATTTTGCCTTAGCTGGTTTGCATTAATCAATCAGCTTTTGTTGTCAATAGGAAAATATCTGATAACATGTTGCTTATGCGAGAAATAGTGAAGAACTACCATCTAAAAGGGGGTTCACCAAGGTGTGTGCTGAAAATTGATCTGCAAAAAGCCTATGATTCTGTGGGATGGGTTTTCTCAAGGCTGTGATGGAAGCTATGAGATTCCCAACAGCTTGTGTGGAATGGATTATGCAATGTGTGAGTACAGCTAGGTTCTCAATAAACCTAAATGGTAATGGGGAGGGATACTTTGCTAGTGCCAAAGGATTAAGACAATGAGACCTAATTTCTACTTATCTTTTTCTATTGGTTATGGAGGCCTTCTCTAGACTTATGACAAATTATGTCCAGCAGCCTGACTTTAGGTATCATCCAAAGTGCAAAGAATTGCAAATACATCATTTGTGTTTTGCAGATGATTTATTTTTTTGGCAAAAGCTGAGCATTGGACTCTCAGATTGATCAAGCTAGCTCTAGATGAATTTAGACTATTATTAGGTCTATCCCCTAATTTGATGAAGAGATCTATCTTCTTAGCTGGAGTGGAACTAGAAGAAGCTGTTAATTTGGCAGAGATAGTAAATATTCGAATGGGGAGCTTTCATGTTACCTATCTTGAGATACCACTTATATCAACCAAACTGAAGTACACATATTGTTCAGTCCTAGTTGATAGAATTACTAAAAGGCTATCAAGTTGGACAACAAAAGCATTATCATATGCTAGAAGAGTGCAATTGGCATTATATGTCTTATGTAGCATGCAAGTATCACTACAAGAAAAAAGACATTTAGCGATGGATAATTCCGTCGCTAAAAGTTCGTAATCCGACGGAAAAGAGTTTTAGTGACAGACAACCCGTCACTAAAACTTTGTTGCCTACAACCCCGTCTCTAAAAGTTTTGCGACAGCTTTTTACAATACGTCGTCTAAAGTCCACCTTCAACGACGGGCAAACAAACACAATTGCCGGCGGAGTTTCCGTCACTAATTCTATTTTTTGTATTTTAATTTATTTTCTTTTTCGGTAATAATTTTTTACGTAAAATATTTAGCGACGAAATTCCGTCGCTAAAAGTTTGTCGTTTAGAACTTTAGCGTCCGTCATAAAAACTCGTTCCCTTAAAATAATTAGACTTTTAGCGACGGAATAAAGTTCGTCGCTAAAATTCAAACTATATTTAAATTTTTTTAATACCTAAACCTGTAATTACAATCCATAAACAATCCAACAATAAAATGTATACAAAATTCAAGAGGGCACGGGAGCGGGGTACATTAATAGAGTAGGGGAGCGTGGTATAAGGCGGGGGGGGGGGGGGGGGGAATGGGAGCGGGATACAAAGTACTAGGAGGGGAAGGGCTGATCAGGGTTCAGCGAGTCCCGGGGCATGTCCAGCAGCAGTGCCCTGCATGTAAAGGCAGAAACGCATTAATCTTGATAACAATCGTATAATGTTCACTAATTAAACGTATATAGTGGTTGTACCTGATTATGTGCCCTGATCCTCCTATAAACCTCTGCAGCAATGCGACAGACCTCGTCCTCATGTAACAACGAATGCTCCATGGTCGGTGTCTGCGTCTGTGGAGATGTAGCGGGGGGTGGGGACACTCCTATCATGGCAGTTGCAGTCTTACCAGGGAGGCCGCGTACGTTGCCTAATTAAAATTGATTAACCCTAATTTATTGTTAATTTAAAATTCGATTAACCCTAATAAAAATTGATTAAAAATTAACCATAATTTACTGTTAATTTAATCTCTAATCAGTCCTAATCACTGCTGATTAACCTAATTAAACCCTGATTGTCCTGATAAATCGTAGACAAACCCTAAATAAACCCAATTAGGGTAATTACTGTAATATGTTCTAATTAGGCTCAACTAGCCCGAATTAGCCCCAATTAATCCCTGAATAACATTAATTGAGTCTAATTAAACGCAATTAACTGTAATCAACCTTAAAAGGCTCGAATTGCCCCTAATTAACACATTAACTCGGCATTTTCACCTTAATTAGCTATTATCTATTTAGGGTCGGTACAAAATTATTTCATTATAGTGAACTTGAGCAGAGAATTAAATCATCATTCCTAAATCCTTCAATATCTAACGATCCACCAAATCGGGATTCTCAAGTAAACCCGGTGCTTTTGGTTGGTAAGTTATGGACTCAAAAAAATTTCTTAGCGCTTCATGTTGAACCATCTCGTCTAAGATCTTATCTTCTGAGACTTCAGATAACACTTTTGGCTTGCAACTCTCCATGTCTGCAGAAGAGAAGACTTTCTGAGACAAATTAAAGGTCTTTCTCAGCATGTCGCATACATTCCCTGCCCTCCATTGTTCCTGAGGTAATTAGATGATAAATACACACAGTTTTTTTCAGACTGATCCCGTATGCCCGACATATGGCTTGCCTTTCAAGTGATGGATTGCAACCAATATCAAGCAACACAAATCTCGACGCCCCAACCAAATTTATGCCCCACATAGCTTGCCTTACAAACCTCATTGAGCTTGAATTAGCCCTCATTAGCATTAACCCTATTTAGCTCGAATTAGCCCTAATCAGCCTTAGTTGGGGCGTCGAGAGTTGTTTTGCTTGATATTGGTTGGACCCCATCAGTTGAAAGGCCAGCCATATGTCGGGCATACAGGACTGGTCAGAAGAAAACTGTGTATGTATACCATCAAATTACCGCAGGAACAATGGAGGGCAGAAAATGTCTGCGAAAGGCTGAGAAAGACCTTTAATTTGTCTCAGAAAGTCTTCTCTTCTACAGACATGGAGAGTTGCAAGCCAAAAGTGTTATCTGAAGTCTCAGAAGATAAGATCTTAGACGAGATGGTTCAACATGAAGCGCTAAGAAAATATTTTGAGTCCATAACTTACCAACCAAAAGCACTGGGTTTACTTAAGAATCCCGATTTGGTGGATCGTTAGATATTGAAGGATTTAGGAATGATGATTTAATTATCTGCTCAAGTTCACTATAATGAAATAATTTTGTACCGACCCTAAATTGATAATAGCTAATTAAGGTGAAAATGTCGAGTTAATGTGTTAATTAGGAGCAATTAGGGCAATTCAAGCTATTTAGGGTTGATTACAGTTAATTACGTTTAATTATACTCAATTAGTGTTATTCAGGGATTAATTAGGGCTACTTAGGACTAGTTTAGCCTAATTAGAACATATTACAGTTAGTTACCTTAATTAGGTTTATTTAGGGCTTGTCTACGATTTATCAGGACAATCAGAGTTTAATTAGGTTAATCAACGGTGATTAGGGCTGATTAGAGATTAAATTAACAGTAAATTAGGGTTAATCAGTTTTAATTAGGGCTAATTAGAGCCAATTAGAGCTAATAAGGCTAATTCGAGCTAAATAGGGTTAATGCTAATGACGGCTAATTCGACTTAACTATTGTTAATTATGATTGAGTCACTTTAGAATTCGTTGAGTTCATTCGAAGAGTTGATATTGTTCCACCTGTGGTTGAGTCCAGGGTTTAAGTATATAGTTAGGGAGTCGATTGTACTTAGGATAATTATGGTTAATAGGGTTTAATTAAAGTTTAGTTAGGGTTAACACTACAAGAAAAATGCCCTATAGCAGCGCTCTATAGCAGTGGCCTAAAAAACCGTTGGCATATGTAATATATAGCAGCGGTTTATAGCAGCGGAATTAGATGCCGCTGGTATAGACGATTTACAGCAGCGGCTACTTTTCACCGCTGCCATAGCTCGTAAAAAAATTGCCCACAGCTGCCGCGCGGCTGAAACTTTACGCTCCAAAAACCCGCGAAATCTCCGCGCCAATTGAAATCCAATAGAAGCGGATAAGAAAAGCTAGGCAGCGGATATACCGCTGCCATAGACACTCCCACTTTTTTTTCATTCCCTTTATCCCACGAGCTCACGTAATCACTTACCTTCCCCAATCTGGTTATGTTCTTCTATCTGATGCAAATACAAACACAAACACACATCAGAAGCATATACACAAACAAATCGACTCTCGATCTCCCTCTCTCCATTCTACAATCAAACGCGGGATCTCCCTCTCTCCGTTCTACAATCAGACGCAAACAATCAAACGCGTGATCTCCCTCTCTCCGTTCTACAATCAGACGCAAACAATCAAACGCAAACACAATCGCAGGACTCAAACAATCAGGCGCAAAAGTAATCAGGTTACTTCAAACTCATATTTCGATCTCCCTCTCTCAATTCTATCCCTCGATCTCCCTATCTCTAAAGAGCACACACATAACCAGTAGTGGAGGCAGCGGGGGGCACGTGCCCACCTGCTGCCTCCTCCTCCCTCGTTTAGACTACCCAGCAATGGTGCCCGGCCTTGCCGCCGACATGGAATAATCCACCGGTCACTGCATCCACCTTCACTTGCAGGTTCGGCGCAGTCCATCCCCGCTGCTGAATACACCATCGGCGGCCAGCAAACTCCAAATATGATCTCTCTATCTCCATTCATCTCAACCCATTATCCAATCTTTTCGTGTCCACCAATGATTTCCTTATCTTCCCTTCCTTGTTTTTCAGCTTTTCCAGATGTATGTATATAGATTTCGAAAAGTGGAGATAACAGAGAAGAAAGACCCAGATAGATTTAAGATGGGTTACCCCTCCTTTGGTTTGTTTCATTGTCAAATTGACTATGATGTTAATGCTATAATTAGAAGTTAAACATGATATAGAGCCTTGAAAAACATCTGAATCTTTACAAGGGCTGCGTTTTTACCTATATTTTTGTGTCTCAAATATAATGATGGATCAAATAGAATTGATTAGAGTGGCAAAAAAAGAGCCTAATCTTCGTGGAGTCAAATTGACCTATTTTGTCTTCATTAATAGTAGTTTGACATTTGTTAGTTTGTGAATTCATAGTAGTCTTAAAAGATTAACAACCTTATTGTCTCCATTATGCTAATATTGTTGTTTCCTTGTAAGTTTTTTAACCCATCTGTCGAAAAAGTCTTTACGACAAGTGACAAAGATGGAAAAATAAATTAACATAAGAAAATTGAGGATTCAGTCACGAGCTCATAATGGTTCTATAAAATCGCTGCTAATTGCAAAAATATTCCACCTGTACCCATTTGACCATATCCATATGGGGGTTCTAGCGAGCAATTACATTTTCATCATTCGAGTTTAATGTCTGTTGAGTGCCCCCCTCGTGCAGTGTTTCTGGCTCCGCCACTGCACATAACAGACGCACACACACGAAAACACCATACGTGCACACACCATAAAGTTGATATGGTTGATTGATGATTCTTTTGGTGCAACGGAAAGGAATCTGGAGAGATGATATTAATTGAGGCATCTTATTTCCCACTTGTCCAGCTGGTATTATGTGAGGCATGCCCTCCCAAGGCATGCACAAATTTAAGCATTACTTTGTAATCACTTGTGCAGGTTTTAATTTTACTGCCGCTAGAAAGCATTGTATTTCGGGTAGTTAAGAGGTTGATCCAGCTAACTCCTTCCACGCATAAGGTATTCCTTCTTTCTGTTTCTATATATTGTGGTTCATCTTTACCTCTTAGTTGTTCTAGATATAGTCTGACACCAAGGCAGTATTAGTAATTCTAATGGGTGATGGGTGCCTTGACTCGTGGCGTACAAGATATCTATCAGATCTCTATCATCGTTTCCTAGCCAACATTCTCTTAGTAATGCTACTCTTTTGAATATAGGCATTAAAATGTGTTGTTACATGGACCCATCAACAAAATCAGTGGAGAGTGACCCTGTTTGCAAATGTAATTTTTGAGTTCATTCAATGTAATAGCAAAACGTGACAGATTATATCTAGTGGGGAACTGGGGAGGCTTGCTCCTCTTCCAGAGCAAATGAGCATCTAATAGAGATTCAAACCCTTTTCCTTTCCTGGAGCAGTCTCCAGTTACATAGTGCATGCTCTCATCCCACTTCCCAAACAGAGTTGCCAGAGTTTTTCCATTGCTTCCTTGTACAATGCCTTGTACCTGCAAAATATCACGTTCATTGAACTTAAACAGGTGTCCCTGTAAAGTGTGGGCAGTTAGTTTTTTTTTGTTATTTTACTCATCTGCAACACAACCGCGCTGACACACACACTCACATACGGGGAGGGAGGGATGGAGGGAGAGAGAGAGAGATTGGGGGGGGGGAGAGAGAGACTCACCTGGTGAGGATTTCGGTCTATAATGGACTGCTCCTTAAATTTCAGCTTACACGAATATTTACAGTTCCCCTGAATACGCATTGTGCCATAGTGGTCGCAATAGAGTTTTCCCAAAATAAGATTGTATATGGATGTGGTTACTCCTAAAAATAATAGTCATAGGATCAACAGTTGCACCAACTTGAGTTGTTCCTAAAAATAGATGTTGTACTTGGCCAGCTATTAGTGTTGTTCCTAAAAATAAAGGCTTTCTATTGTGTAGTCGGCTATTAATCTTTTCACTTGCATTTCGAAGTGTTCATGCGTCTGCTGAAAAACTATGAAGAACCTCTATATCAAATACGTGAAGTCAATTTTTTCAGTCTGAGCAACAAACACAGACATGTAAAAATTTCAGTTTGTACGCGTTAGCTTTCGTTTTGCTAAAGAACTCATGCAAAATGGGGCAGTACAATCCTTAATCTAGGTATAAGAAAAGCATTACCGAATAAATTGCTGGCCTCTAGAATAAATTTAGACTCAATTTAGATTTCCTAGTCACAGCTGATTAGAAAAAAAAAACAATTTAAGTAGGCAATATAATCGTCTCGTGATTAAAGAGTCTCATTTTCAGTACTCTTTCCACATATCCTTTGAGGGTTTGAAAGGAAATGCTTGATTTTTTGAGGTTAACAACTGATTACACATTATTTGGTTGTTTCTAGTTTCTTAGATTTTTGCACATCAATTGTTGTTGTTGTCATATTGGAGATTTCTCATATTAGGCCATAGTTTATTGTCATCATGATATCTTTGGAATTACATTTCTCTTATTGTTGTTTGTGTTTCTGCTTTGGCTTTCTTCATACAAGAAAGATAATATGGACAAGGTATGGATGACGCACTCTAGGGAAACTGATACTTATTGTGCTGGAGTCGACATGTTTTTGGATTTTGCATTTGCAAATACGGCAACAATCTTTAGAGAGATTTTGTGTCCGTGTAGAGATTGCGTTAATAGCATGTTCCGCACGCGTGAAATTGTGCAAGAACATTTAATAATAAGGGGATTTATGAGCAATTATACAGTATGGACAGTTCATGGGGAAGGCTCGTCTTCTCGTTCAAATCGCATGGAAAATGATGTAGAGCTCAACATTGGTGGTGGTGGAGCTATGCATGAAATGGTAAATGACATATTTACCAGCCGATCGGAGGAACCTTGTGTTAAAGTTGCAAACTTCTATAAATACATGAGCGATGCAGATCGACCATTATATTCGGGGTGCAAGACTGAGACAAAGCTATCATTTATTGTGTGGTTATTTAATCTGAAATGCACCAGTAAATGGACAGACAAGTCCTTTGATTTGCTACTTGGTAAGTTAAAAGAAATAATTCCTAACGGTGAGACGTTGCCTGCCAACTTTTATGAAACAAAAAAGATGATTGGTGACTTGGGATTCAGCTACGATAAGATTGACGCTTGTCCCAATGATTGTATATTGTATTGGAAGGAAGATAGCACATTGAATTCGTGCAGGGTGTGCAAGAAATCAAGGTGGAGGATGGTTCAAAGGGAGGCAGAAAAGGAAGGAGAATCTAGACCTTGTAAAGAAGGAAAAAAAATAGCTGTCAAGCAACTGTGTCATTTTCCTTTGATACCAAGACTGAAAAGGCTATATATGTCACCAAAGACGGCTGAATTAATGATATGGCATGATAAAAAACGTCGAAAAGACGAAGGACAACGCCATCCTGCTGACTCAGAAGCTTGGAAACACTTTGATCGCTTAAATCCAGACTTTGCTTCAGACCCTCGTAATATAAGACTCGGGTTATCAACTGATGGTATGGATCCTTTTCGCCACGGAGCAAGTCATAGCATATGGCCAGTTACCGTGGTTATTTATAACTTGCCTCCGGGAATGTGTATGCAACAACGATTTTTCATTATGCCTTCGCTAATACCTGGTCCAACTTCCCCTGGTAATGATATTGATGTGTATCTTAGGCCGTTAATTGAGGAGCTCAAGGTCTTGTTCGATGGTGTTGAAACTTATGACGCCTTCACCAAAACTAACTTCAAGATGCGTGCAATGCTCATGTGGACTATTAGTGACTTCTCAGCTTATGCAATGTTGGCAGGTTATAGCACGAAGGGCAAGTTGGCGTGTCCAGTTTGTCAAGAAAACACTCGATCTTGTAGATTACGTGGTAAGCAATGTTATATGGCACACCGATCTTTTCTAGATCCAGATCACATATATAGACTCGACAAAAAAAAATTCAACGGGCTATGTGAGTATAGAGAACGTCCGGTTATTCGTTCGGGATTTGATGTGCTTGAAATGGTGAGCGACATCAATGTTACGTTTGGAAAGGCTAGTAAAGCTACTGTGCCTAAGGATCCTAACCATAACTGGAGGAAAAAAAGTATTTTTTTTGAGTTGCCATATTGGAGGTTTCTCATCTTACGCCATAATTTGGACGTAATGCACATTGAGAAGAATTTCTGTGATAATCTGCTTGGGACATTGTTGGGTATCAAAGGGAAGACAAAGGATACTCTTAAAGCTCGCTTAGACATGCAAGATATGAACATACGACAAGAACTGCATCCAGTTGAAGTTGGTGTAGGCAAGTATAAGTTGCCTGCTGCACGTTTCACAATGTCTAAGGACGAGAAAAAGGATTTTCTCCATGTGTTGAAGAATGTCAAGGTTCCTGATGGCTACTCGTCTAATATTAGCCGTTGCGTACTTGAAAAAGATGGCAAGATTTCAGGTCTTAAGAGTCATGATTGCCATATCCTAATGCATCAAATTCTTCCGATAGCAATAAGAGGGGTTTTGCCAGAGGATGTTTGCTCTGCTGTAGTTGACATATGTCAATTCTTTAAAGAATTGTGCTCTAAAAATTACCGAGTAGAAGACTTTGAACGACTTAATAGGAAGATTGTATTGACACTTTGTCATCTTGAGATGATATTTCCACAGGCTTTCTTCGATATAATGGTCCATTTGCCTGTTCATCTTGCCGAGGAGGCAAGGATCGCTGGACCTGTACAGTATCGCCAAATGTATCCATTTGAAAGGTAAAATACTTTTCATTATTTTTTATTTGATATTATATGACACTTAGAGGCTAATGTAGTTTATATTACATGATTATAGATACATGTTTAAGTTAAAAGGCTATATTCGATGCAAGAGCCGCCCCGAAGGGTCGATTGCAGAAGGGTTATTAGCGGAAGAGTGTGTAAGATTTTGCTCAATGTACTTAGAAGGTTCTCATCCAGCATGGACTCGACCGGGAAGGAATGAAGATGGATATGTTGAAGAAGTGACCAGAAGTTTGTACGTTTTTTGCTGCAAAGGTAGATTTTTAGGTACTCCTTCTATTAGTCATCTAGATGTGAAGGATATAGAGATGGCACATCGCTACGTGTTGTTTAACTGTGATGAGTTAGAAGAGTATCGAAGGTAAGCATTTTTCTCAAAGTATTGTTAATATATTTATTTTTGGCATATGGATAATATGTTAATATACCATGTCATTGCAGCCTATGTCAAAGTGTGTGCACAATGATGCTAGGAAGACGTAGAAAGAAACCTACGCCAAGGGAAGTTGATAACTGCTTAAAAAATGAGTTTGCCAAATGGTTTAGTGGTCACGTGAGTTCTCTTTATGCATTCAAGATTAGTTTTCTGAATTTGCATTTATGAGTTATTTCTTATTACTTGATTTGCAATTGCACAGGTAAAAACTTTGAGAGCTGGGGTTTCAAAGGAAATAATTGCCCTTGCACGTGGTCCAAATGATATTGTGAAGAGAGGCAATGGCTATTTGATAAACGGATATAGGTTTCACACTGAGCGCCTCGAGCTAAAAAGAAAAACACAAAATAGCGGAGTGTTTGTTTCTGCTAGTACACGTGGTTATTCATCGTCTAGAGATAGAAATCCTGCAGAAGACTTATTAGAGTACTTTGGAGTTTTGGAAGATGTAATTGAGCTAGATTATTTTGGAGCTGGAAAGGTCGTACTTTTTAAATGCAAATGGTACGACACTGTGAATCGAAATACAGGGATCAAAACAGATCCATATGGATTTACACTTGTTAACTCGAAGAGATTTATTTATAAAGAGGAACCATTTGTGTTGGCCTCTCAAGTGGAGCAGCTGTTCTTAGTGGAGCAGCTGTTCTTTGTGGATCATCCAAGGGACAGTGGTTGGCGTGTGGTTATTCGAACAAGGCCAAGAGACTTTTGTGAAGATGTGGAAGAGGAAGACAATGAACACGAGGAGTTATCATCCCTTTCCTCAAGTGAGTCACATGTTGTTCAAGATGCAGAAAATATAATAGGTGACATCACTTGGGCCAGAAATGACATTGAAACAGAAATAGTCGAGGAACGTCCAGCAAAAAGGTCCAAAAACGCACAAGCAAGGGAGCAAGCTATAGATAGAGGGACTAAAAGGCATAGACTTGACACTTCTCTAGAAAGTGGTGGGGCTGAAAAGCGAAGACTTGAAACCTTTGTAGATGACGAGGAGGACGAAGAGGAGGAAGGAGATGAGGACGAGGACGATGAAGAGGACGAGGATGAGGAAAAGGAGGAAGTGGCAGAGGAAGATGAAGATGAAAATGAAAATGAAAATGAAGAGGCAGAGAGTGATTCTATGAGTAGTGATTGATTTGTTTTTCTGCTTGCTATTTATTTCTGTGTACTATCTATTTCTGAAGAAAACTTCTAAATGAATCATATCTTTGTTTGTTCGTTTATTTTGTTTCTTGTAGTCTCTTAATTAAAGGTTAACTTCAATTTTTCTTTCAGTCATTATCTATTCCAGTTTTGGTTATGTTTATACGTATATTTGTGTCTATAGTGTTTCCATGGCTAATAGACGGCAGCTTCGAGCACGAGTTGGTTGCAGCGCACAAGTGCCATCACGAGATTCTCCCCAGATCAACGAGCAGATCAACGAGCAGCACAATGTCGAGGTACAAACTGATGCCAATGTCGCTGCGATTACCGATACACCCAACATCGAGGATGAGGCGCTTGATGCTGAGATGACCAGTCATCTTGAGGGGTCACAAAGTGACCCACCATCCACAGGTAAAGCTGAGTTTTGAGAAGGAAAAATCTGATTTTATTCTATCTATATTGTCATAATTGGTAGTCCATGTTTGGGGTGATTGGATTGCTATCTATATTGTCATAAGAAGGTAATTACACAGCAATAGTGAGTTTGAGCTAGCGCTAGATCAAATACGTTGGGCAATACCAAGAGGCTCGCATCAAGTAGTGAATAATCAGATTTCTTGAACTCTCTTCTAATTATGATTTGGAAATTGTTTTCATTTTCCTTTGGTTATCTGATTATGCGGTGACAGATTTGTGTATCTTGTTTATCAGTGATTTTGTGTCTACCTTTAGAGTATAGTACCCTGTGGAGTCGCCCTTGGAAAGAAACACGTAAGTTACAGAATTAACGGGTAACAACAAGCAATTGGGTTAAGATAATATTGTGTCTCTTTTCCCATAACCTGTGTGTTCATGCAGTAGATATAAGCTTCCTTTGCAAAGCATCTTGCCCATATGAGTATTTCAACAAACATCCAAATGACAATTGACAACAGAGAACTAGAGAAAAACCCATTGGGGAACTTCCAAGTGGGAGAATTCACAAGTTTCCGAAAAGAAACTTGTGAATTCTCCCAGTAATCAAACCCAGCCTTTGCAAGGATTTGATTAGTGGGTTGTTGGCTGTATTTGGTGTCAGGTAGGTTCTAATACCCATCATACGTAATTAAGATTTGTTGCCTGCTAGTTAAACATATTAATTATATGTGCTTGTAAGCAGCATAATTAGATTTTCTTTGCAGAAAATGTAAAGCTTGGTGCAATATCGGAAAACTAGTTTCAAACAATAAAATTTTACTTTAGGGTACCCTTGTATATCTCTTCTTAATCATATCCCAACAGGAGTACTACCATTACACTAATAATCCCGGAGCATACTTAGCTTTGTATTCTGACCAAAGCTGATCAACTGGCTTCCCTAACAACTGAACAAAGTAATCTTCACTATAAGCATATCTCATTTTGTTGTTCAGTGCAGCTGTAAACCCAGTCATGAGGCTATCACAATATTCTAAAAATCGAGCTGTGACTTCATATCCCTCATCCCACCTATCACCTTGCCCAGGTAGAGCAAAGCCAGTCCCGTTTAGTTTAGCTCTTAGGACCATGTAGTCGGCAATTTCTTCAGTCAGCGGACCCGGGGCTGTAAAGTTCCCTGACCATTGAAATACATGAGTCATCTCATGGTACATTAGAGCCGTGAACGCCGTCCTGAGTTCATCACCTTGCATGCCTTGCAAGTACACTGCACTAATATTAATCAAGTTGTTGGAAATGTCAACAAATCCTTCAAGTACACTGCACTAAACTGTAGGGTGTGATGTATTATCTTGTTTATAATCCTCAGCACAATGTTCAATGCCTCCTCATTCTTGTACTTTTAAGTCATGCATGCCATGCTAGTAGCTTAAACTGAATCAGTCCCCTGTTTCATTTTCTCTGTTCATGAACTGCAACCCCCAGTTTGTTGCTGATTATTTGATCTCACAGGATGTTGAAGCTTATCAATCATATGTACCTACGCTGGGTCGACCTTTAAACTTCTGAAGACACACACACGATGAAAACTAGTTTATTATCATTTCTCTTTCTATGCATTTGAACCCAGAAATGAAATCTATATCTCAACCATCCTATTCGTATTTTAGTATACTAATTGCCATAGCTATCCTGTGAGAACTCAGTTATGATGTTAAATTACCAGCACCTCTGAAAATTTAAACTTTAAGAGAATGGCCTAACAGAGTCTGCCATGCTTAAGAATGTTTGTGACCTTATGCCTCAGCTGTTATACTCACTTATGCTTTGCTCATCAACAAGATCTCATGCTGCCAGAAAACCTGATTGGACTACAAATTGTTTTATTGATTTCATGGGACATGTTCTTTTCTTGCAGGTTCTAGTTCATCAAAAAAGCGAGGCCCCACTAGAGGGGCTGAAATATGGGTGAGGGAGACGCAAAAATATGTAGGGTATGACAATTGGGGTCATGCTAATACCGGTGCATTTCATGAGCTTGGTACCTTTATAGGTTGTGTGGCACGTTCGAGCAAGCTGTTACCTATTACTTACACCAAGTGGGCTGATGTTCCAGAGGAGGACAAAGAAAAGGCTTGGGAGGAGATCGAGGTATTATTAAGTTATGCATTTCCTAAATTTATCCGAAGCTATTTGAAATTTTTTGATGCTATTGTACTCGTGGTCACAGAAGAGATTTACAACGGATCATCCTCTTGCTAAAACTGCTATAATGCGCACTCTTAACACCCGTTGGAAAGATTGGAAGTGCTCGCTAAAAAGGAAATTCTTCAAGCCGGATGATATACCAGCTTCAAATGCACTTGTTGCAACTGAAAAAAGGGCAGATTGGCTGCAGTGGCAAACCTTGGCGAGCTATTGGCAGCGTGAAGAAGTTATAGTATCCACTAAACTTACATTTGTTAACATAATTCATGTTTTTATTTGATACCTACTAATTAATGTGCTTTAAATTGCAGAAGGAGGCAAAGTTAAACAGCAAAAACGCGACGAGCATCAATGCAATTCCACACACGCTAGGCCGAACATCCAGTTCGCGGAAGGAGGAAGAATATGTACGAACTTTTACTACCTTGTTATACATTAGTATACTCCTTTTTGGGACTAAATCTTAATGTAGTCATATTTTATTGTGGTTTTGAAGTTTGAGACACATAATGTTAGGCCAGGTAGGGCAACAATGTGGGTTGTGAGTCGCAAATCAAAGAAACTTAAAGGAGATGTCCTCCCGCAAGCGCGTAATAAGGCTGTAAGTTGATTCACTTGCTTTTCATTATGATGCATTTATTTTCAAAATGTAATGGAGAAACATACGGTGTTTATATGGCAAGTTTCGTAGTTGAATATAATGTGTAAGCAAGAACTTGACATAGTTGACACCTTACAAGACATAGAAATGCAGATTACTTGAGTGAAAGAGTATTAAGACAAGATAAAGAAGCTTCCTATTGTGCGCTAAATGAATAGTCTTTGACATTCACACTCACAAATTTTTGTCCTTAAGGTTAAAAAATCGCTAAATATCACAAATATCGCTATCAATTTTAGCATAATGTAATGAGCGACTGATTGAAAGTTGACTGCATAATAACTTTGTTATTTCCTGGTAATGACTATGTTACTATTCCCACTTTGCAAAAACAGTTTGGTTTACGTTTACTATATTTGAAGAGAACTGCGTTGCACGTTCAATCAGCATTATGCAATGCAAATAACGAATAGTGTTCTTCTATGACAACGGCAATTTTTGCTGAACTTTTGAAAATGAGACGGATGATGGTAGTTTTTTTAAAATGCACGTACGTACGTGTGTATGCAAATTATAACAATGTTTCTTAATAAGTTTTTGGCTACCTCTCTCTCAAGTACTATTAGAAAAGACCACAATACTATGTAACAACGTAAGGGAGATAGGGGCAGAGAGAGAGAGAGAGAGAGAGAGAGAGAGCGAACGCCATGGAGGTGGACTGTTGATGCAATATTGAACGGCAGCAAGCTGCTCCATCACCGGATGGGGGTGCAACTCCTCAACCTTATTGCCGTCTCCGCCACCACCTTGCATTCCCATCTTTATCTTTCGGTCTCAATCTTTTATTGATAATGACTTCGTTTTTGTTTATCTTTTAGGATGATATCGAAAGACTCCAACATGAGGCCTCATTGCCCGAGGATGATAGCGGTCCAAATGATATTCTTTCCAAGGTTATGGGTAAGGACCGGCATGGTAGGGTGAGGGCAATGGGGCCCATGGCCAATATCTCAAACACATGGGGTTCTTCCAAAATGTGAAAATGCAAGAACAACTTTGTTCTCTTAAGGAGAAGCTGGCCGGAATGAATGAAATGAAAGCACGAATGGCGAAAATGGAAGAGGCTCTTGAACGACTTACTGGGAACAGTTTCACAGACCATGCTACTAGTTCTAGTCAGGTACACTCACACAACATAGTGATTTACTATGTGAATTCCAACTGCATCATAGTGATTGCATATGGATAATGACTTACTGGGAACAGTTTCACAGACTATGCTACTAGTTCTAGTCAGGTACACTCACACAACATAGTGATTTACTATGTGAATTCCAACTGCATCATAGTGATTGCATATGGATATTTTCTCTTCTTAAACCTTTAAGACAGTCATCTCCCTCCCCCTTTTGAGAAAAATGCAGCAGATTACTGTGTGCTCTTTTTGATGAGGAGTAATGCTAGACATTGAATTTCTGCGTCAATTAAACTATTGATTGTTATGCATGCGATACAACCACGTGTGCCGGCATCCAATGCACAAAAGGGTAGACTAAATTGAGATGTAAAACAGGTCAATATTGTGCTTTGCTTCGCCCCTGAGAGTCAGCAAGACAGGTTGGAAATGAATTGGGTGATCTGCATTGTCAAAGCACCCATGCATGTGTGCTTCTTTTACTAAATGCTCTGGTCCTGGGTATCTTCCAGTGGTGTTGTAGTCTTAGAAAAATTCCCAAGCAGTTGAACTACATGGTTATGCTTCACCATTTTGGTCATCTCTTGTTCTTCTTGAAAATCTTTCTCCTTTCATGCCTCCTAAAGAATTGGAGATGAGTTGTGTGATTTTTCGTTGATCAAGGACACCCACACATTTAATCCTTGACATGGTGCTCTAGTCTCATTGCTGAAATACTCATAAGATATTGTATGCATAAATTAGTCACCTAGCTAGCTACATGCATATATACTGCATATCATCTTGTATGCATTGACTTGTTCCCCCTTGAACGATTCTTGTAACGGTTATGCTATGGTCCAAAAGTACCTATCAATATAGTATTAGTTAAGCGCATATGATGAGGCATGAGCATGGTCTAATGCTTCACAAGGGGCTCAACCATGGTATTTTCAACAAGCGCTCGATTATGTTCACACTCTTACCAATAATCTCTAACAAGACTTGTTCCGGTCTCTTTTCTGCTGGGTGTTTGAATTTTATGATCATTCACTTTGAGAAACTTAGTTTTTACATTTTTATTAACTTAAGAAAGTTAAACGAACTTCATGGGAGTAACTGAGTTGTACACTAATGGTTGCTTGATTATGTCACAGGCTAATGTGGAGGCAAATGCAAATAGATCGAGTAATGGTAGTGACTGATTGATGTTGCAAATTGCGCTGCGTTTCATCTTTTGAACAGCTATATTTGTAGGCCTTTTGCCCCCTTAGAAGGTGTTTCTAGTGAAAATTTTCATAGTTAATGTAAAGTCTACAGCAACTTGACCTTTCTTTTGTTTGTAAATATACAATGTCTTATGCAATGACATTTGAGTGCATGGCTTTGATATTTTTTTTGGCTTGTTTATAAAGTTGAGTAAGTACGTTACTTTTTTTAACAGGTTGGATGAGTTGGCTACATATCTTTAATTGAGTCGATATGTATTCTATAATTAATTAAAAAAAAAATTGCATATCTTTAGCAGCGGTCAATGTGCGTTGCCATAAGTTTTTCATTATGTACAAAAAAAAAAAAAAGAATCATATAAAAATGTTACAGCAGCGTGGCAATCCGCTGCCATAATTTCAAATTTAAATTCAGGTGACCACCTATAGCAGCGGTCGCAGACTGTTGCCATAGATTGGCCGCTGCCATAGGAGGCCTTTAAAGCGCCAATTTTGGAATCAATGTACCAGCGGTTGACCGCTGCAGTAAAGGTGTCTGACCGCTGCTGTATGTCTATGGCAGCGAGGCCTATAGCAGCGGTCGGGAGTCGCTGGGAAAGCCTTTTGCAGCGGATGTTCAATCTATCGCAGCAGTTTTTGACCGCTGCCATAGCCAATTTTTCTTGTAGTGTAATTAGGGTTACCGAGGAATGTGTTAGGGGTTAATCGGGGTGAATTGAGGGTTAATCGGAGCTAATTAGGGTTAATCGGGGGCTAATTAGGGTTAATCATGGTTAATTGTGTTTACTTAGGGTTAATCGGGGTTATTTAGGTTTAATAATAGTTAATTAAGTTTAATTAGGGTGAATCAGAGTAAATTACAGTTAATCGGGGTTAAATAGGGTTGATCATGGTTAACTAGGTTTGATTAGGGTGAATCATGGTTAAGTAGGGTTAATTATAGTTAATTAGGATTACCTAGGGATGTGTTAGGGGTTAATCGGGGTTAATAAAAAAACAAAATTACGGTTACCCCTTGTGGAGGGATTCAATTTCCATGTGACTCCCAACTACCAATCAAAGAGGCTAAGGCATCAATTTTTAAAACTTCACATTACAACAATTCTGAAAATCAGAAAGAACACTTCGACATCATAATAACTTGAAAAAAAAATTCTAATTAACTATAACCAGAATAATTCAACAAGTCACAGCAAATGCCAAGAATATAGCACTCATGCAGGGCATGGGGGATTGATGAAAAATGGACACTATAGATTAATTGAGGGTTTAGTGTACTATGTAGAATGTACATAAACATAGGCATGTAAGTTTTGCATTTAATGGAATAGAGGACATTTCACAAAAACTATAATCAAAATAATTCTAACATGTACTTCGAGTAATTTGGATGTACTCAGGCTTATTAGGCTAATTCGGATGTAATTCGAGTAATTTGGATGCAGTTAGATTAATTAGGCTTCGTTAGGGGTAATTAGGGTTTATTCGGGGCTAATTAGGATTTAATTACGATTTAGGGTTTAAGGTTAACTGGTTCAAATAGGTTAAATAGGTTTAATAAGGCTAATTACGGTTAATTGGTTCAATTAGGATTAATCAGGGCTAATTAGGGTTTATTTGTTCAATTAGGGTAAATCATGATTAATTAGGGCTAATTGGTTCAATTAGGTTGAATCAGGGTTAATTACAATTAATTGGTTTAGTTAGGGTTAATCGGGTTTAATTGCGGTTAATTCGTTCAATTAGGGCTACTCGGGGTTAATTACTGTTAATTGGTTAGATTAGGGATACTTACGGTTTGATTAGGGTTAATTTGGTTTACTTAGATTAATGGCTAATTTGCTATTAGTTTAGCATGCCATTTTGGCGGTAACTCTGAGAATTGTGACATTAGCTTCCATTAGCTCATAGTTTGATCCAGATGAAACATTAATTCTAATTGGGGACCAACGTTTTATACTTCATGTCCAACACTCTTAAAAAAGATCCAGTTCCTTCTGAGAATTAAGTGGAAAATCATCACTTAGTAAAAGGTATCTTGCTTACTAATAATTGGCTATAGAAACTGAGAAATCCATTGACATAAGCAAATACTCTGGACCATTGACATAAGCAAATAAACCTAATACTATCCAGCCAGGAAAAGCCTAATTTTTATCGCTGAAGCCGTATATCACTGTTTAATTCCACAACACCTAATTGTTAAACCCATTCAGCAATCAAAAATCCATTGAGCAATCACAAATCAGTTATATTCCTCTGCATTGGTGAGATTTAGAAAAACTCTTAATCAAAAAACCAAAACGCACAGAATCCTATACCGCTAAACCCATTCAGCAATCACAAATCAGTTAGGCTAATCTTGTAGACCACACAAAAGTAGAAGATTATATTAAAAAATTCCCTAGCACCTGATTGCTCGACAATGTAATTATGTAAGAAATCCATGTCCTTTGCCTCACAGTTGGAAAAGACCAAGCACGAATTCGAAGACAAAGAGTAAAGAAACTGAGTTCACATGGTTTTAGTGAGAAACCATTTTATCTGATCCGAGCATTATAATTGGCAGAAATTTAATTAAAGTACGTTATAAAATGAATTAATGATTCAACAATAGGACCATCTATCAGAAAACATTGTCAGAATTAATGATTCAACAATAGGACCATCTCAAATAGCAGACTATCATAGAGATTCAAGCATTTAACAATCAAAGGCTCAATTTGCTCATCAACAAAACTTAAAGGCATCTAACATAATTTCGCATCAAACAATGTGGTATCTAACACATCAAGACAAATCAAATAGCGGTAGATTTGAGAGATGGAGGCAGTGGTAGATGACATACTCGGCGCAGTGGTAGATCTGCCAGAGAAAGACGACAGAGGCGGCGATGGCGTTGCGAGATGGAGGCGGTGGCGGCATTGCAACAGATGCCTTGTCATCTGTTCATATGCGATTGAAAAAATGAGATGGAGGCAGTGGTCAGTGGCCGGTGGAGGGAATAGAGGTGGTGGTCGGTGGCCAGTGGAGGTGGTGGTCGGTGGAGGCGATGGAGGTTGTGGTCGGTGGAGGCGATGGAGGAAGTGGGCTGTGGAGCTGAGAGAATGGGAGTGTGGAGGGCGATCGGTCATCTGTGGCTGTGGGAAAAATTAGGGCTTCTAAGACACGACTTTTAGCGACGGAATATTTCGTTGCTAAAAGTTTGTCGCTAAAAGCATAATTTTTAAGACGTTAGGCGACGGTCATTTTTAGCGACGGAAAATTCCTATCGCTAAAATAATTTTTAGCAACAGAATGTTTAGCGACGGGATTATTCTGTCGCTTAAAAAAAATTTAAATGATGATAGAAAATTAGAAATTTTTTAGAAAGTTTTAGCGACGGAAAGGCCGTTGCTAACATTTCGCAGGTAAAAAGCCGTCGATGAAGGTTTTTACCGATGGATGAGCCTGTCGCTAAAGACTTCTTGCCACGGACTTTTAGCGACGGTTAATTCCGTCGCTGAAGGTGACTTTTAGCGACGGAATCCATTCCGTCCCTAAAAGTTCGTTGCAAAAAAAAAGTTTTTTCTTGTAGTGTATATTGGTGCATTATTTTCATACTACCAAAGAGAATTATAAAGCAAATTGAGCAGAGGGTAAGATCTTTTATATGGCATGGAAAGGAAATGAAATGTACTGGGGCAAAGGTTGCTTGGAAGGATGTCTGTCTTCCCAAAAAAGAGGGGGGACTAGGAATTAAAAAACTGGAAGAATGGAACAAGGTTGTAGTGTGTAAGAACCTATGGGATCTAGCACACAAGAAAGATTCATTATGGGTGAAATGGTGCCATATGTACATAATGAAATATCAACATATGTGGACTTTCAAGCCACATGTGCTATTATCATGGACATGGAGAAAATTGCTGAAGATTAGAAAGCAATGTCAGGAATCCATTCATCACAGAGTGGGGGATGGGAAAACCACATGGATGTGGAAGGATAAAGGGTTAATTACAAAATTGTCCCATGAGGTTTACACGTTTTTGTACTTTGCCCTTTACAACTTTTGCAATATTGTCCCTCGAGGTTGACAAAACCGTTGCAAATAGCTCCAAATTTGGACGTCCGTTCAATTTTGGACGTTAAGTGATCATATGCGGTGCACATGCCATTTTGCATGGGCAAATTTGTAATTTCCCTACCCATCTTCCCCATTGTGTTCAGTACTCTCTCTTTGTTCATCTCTCTCTCTCTATATATATATATATATATATATATCTCATGCTGAGTGCCAACACCCAGGAAGAATAGAAGGCCTGGTCGTTCATAAGTTGTCTACAATGTAATCCGCAACCCATGTTGGACGACGCCTTTATCTCCAATTTAAAGACAAGAAATGGGTTTGCCTCATTGTTTCATTGTGATTCAAGATTGTAGAGCAAAGTTAAATCAGCCCCAGGCGGGAGTTTAATCCAAGCTGCCTGGCACTCAATATTGCTACTTCAAGAAGTGCCCGCAACCCGCATCAGATTCACCGGGAAATCTTTCTTGCTCCCATTCATTTTGTGTTAATCTCTCTCTCTCTGTTCACCTGGGTTTTCATTATCTTGAATTAGGTTTCCTTCAGTTTTCTAAAATTCTCACTTCCAATCATCAAAGCTTGTCATTCTGGTTGGTGGGTAGTGGTTTATGTATAATATCTAGAGTTTACTATGTGGGTTTATTGTTATGTGGCTTAAATTGATTGGATTTTGAGCTGAATCCACGTAGGTTTTAGGAATATGGGAGTTGATATCATGTCTTTTGTATGTATACCATCTTGTTTAAATTCCATTCTGGTGTCTTTTGGGGTGCCTTTACAGTCCACTTCTATTGCCCCAATGTTCTCCTTTGATTGATTCAAATCAGGATACGAATTCAGGGTTCGTACAGAATCAGATTCATCATGCTTTATTTTGAAATCAGACAATAAGAGGTCCTCGTCCATCTTAGACGCGGAATTGTCCCTGCAAACAACAGAGTCGGCCTCCACGATGCAAGCATCCTCATCAGTCCCACCTCCATTTGCATCATCGCTCGTGGGTGTTCCTCCATTCTCGTGCCTAGGACGCATTATGTCCAAGCCAAGGCACTTGCGAGCTTTGCTAAAAAAGACCTTACACTGATCCCTGGACCTTGTTCTAACAGATTTTGAGATCATTGCGAAATCCTTGCCATAAGATGACACGGCCCGAATGAAAAGAGAGAGATGAACACAGTGGGAAGATGGGTAGGGAAATTATAAATTTGCCCATGCCAAAATGGCATGTGCACCGCACATGATCACTTAACGTCCAAAATTGAACGGACGTTCAAATTTGGAGCTATTTGCAATGGTTTTGTCAACCTCGAGAGACAATATTGCAAAAGTTGTAAACACGGGGGGAGCAAAGTGCAAAAACGTGTAAACCTCAGGGGACAGTTTTTTAATTAACCCAAGGATAAATGATTAACTGAGAAACCATTGATGGAGAAATTTGGACATAGGACCATTTTTTATTCTGGATTACAGAGTGATGCAAAAGTATGTGAAATTATACGAGGAAGGGACTAGCAGATGCTATTGCCTAGATCAAGGGAGCTAAGGGAAATCAATTCATTGCTGTCTAATTTCCAAAGACCAAATGTAGAGTCACCTGATCAAGTACAACGGATTCTGAACAATGACAGGCAATTTACCATCAAATCAGCCTAAGAAAAAATAAGAGCTCATGGGGACAAGGATCCTATATGGAAACTCATATGGTTTACAGGAAGCATTCCTAAATGCTCAGTGATATTATGGATCTTATGCAAAGGTGGACTCCGGACAAAAAGCAAACTGAAAGCATGGAATATTGTTCAAGATGACTCATGTGTGTTATGTATGAATCATCCAGAAAATGAGAATCACTTGTTCACCAGCTGCCCCTATGCAGTGGAGCTGTGGAACATAGTTTTTGGAAAGATGCAAACAGATCTCAGATTGCAAATATGGCTGCAATTTATAAGTAACTATGCTGCTCACTTTTTTAGAGGAAAGAGCCTCAGAGCTAGGCTGGGCAAACTAGTAGTGGCAACAACAATCTATGGCATATGGCAAGAAAGGAATGCAAGAATTTTTTAGAATAAAAGATCTAATGTGGGTGTATGCATGTGATTAAAGAATGGACTAGATACAGAGTCCAAAGCTGGAAACCAGCCAATATGCACAGAATGGGGGCTTGATGAAAAAATAATGCTTAAGAAGAATGCTTTAGTAAACTAGTGAGATGAGAACTCAAATGTAGATAGTGAAGATCTAATACCCTGAGTGAATTGTACATAATAGTGGAGAGGTATGTTTTTGCACTTAATGGAGTAAAAGGACCTTTTACCAAAAAAAAAAAGAACACGTGTAAGTCATGAAGCCCACAATATATGCATGCAATAGTTAAGATCTTACCAGGCAGTCATTGACTAAGGCACTAAGCGGCTGCACATCCCCCCCCTAAATACATTTTAAACGTGTTTAATAATACTCAAAGTTAAACTTTATAAAAATAAGAAACTAATTATATACCTTCTAAAACTTTACCTAATCAATATACTTATACATTAGGCCTTAATTTTTATCTTTAAAATCTCAAAAGTACTTTAAAATAACAATATAAAATCTCAAAAATGTAAAAAAAAAAAAAAAGTCATCCCCTACTTACCAATTCTTAAGTATGAATTTATGATTTTTGTAGGAATTATTGGCCCAACTTTTGTAAATCTTATGAAACTAAAAAAAAATATATATATCCACCTCTTTGAAAACTAAACATAATCCATATATTAACATATTAGGCTTCAATTTGGACTACTAACTTCTTAAAAACACTTAAAACAAATAAAATAAAATCTCGCAAATGTAAACCACGAAAATCATGTATGAAATTAATGATTAATCTTTACAAATTAACATTTTCTTAGCATATATATATATATATATATATATATATATATATAGGATCGTGATCCATTGCTAGCGCTGTTTTGCCGTCCGCTATATAATATAGCGGACGATAATTCACCGTCCGCTACATTATATAGCAGACGGTGCTAGCACTGCTAGCGCTAGCAACGAATCAGCTCCCATATATATATATATATTTACCTCTTTTAGTTATGCAAAACATCATCCTATTTGTTTTGGTGTTCTTTTCTTTTTTCACTCTTACTTATTAATACTTACTATGATTTGTTATAAAAAAAATCTTAGGTAATTTGTCCAATTTTTGTAAACCTTATTGAACTGGAAAAATCAATTCTAAAACTCTAACTATTTTGGATATATACATGTTAGGGCCTTAACTTTGACCGTTAGCATCTTAAAATCACGTTCAAATAGCAAAATAAAGTTTCGCAAAAGTATAATATGAAGAATCATGAATAACACCTTATAAGTACTTTAAAATAAACAAAATAAACCACGCATTGTAAAGTACAAAAATCATGTATAAATAAAAAGGATTAGTACTTAAGAGGTTGTTATGGTCTACTATGTTACGATAACCAAATAAACTTCTAAAGTATATAAGCAGCGAATGATAAAGCATTATATCCATTTAACGGGAGTAAATGGAGATTTCATAGGATCAACATGAGTTGATTGGATTAAAGGGCTTATAATCTGCTCTTACTGGCGTGATATACCAAATTTGCACATTTATTTTACATAACACCCAAACTCATTCGTTGATATATTGCACATATTACATTTAGGCAAATGTGTATTGGGTTTAAAGGGATCATAATAGCCATGCTATTCCAGCTTACTCCTGGCCATTACATTGTTAGCCTAAGAAAAATCTTGTTATGATTCTTTAATATAGACTAACTAAAGGTGATCAAGTTATATTCGTTGAGCAATCCCGAAATGCACTGGTCATAAAAGCAACAGCATAAGGCACAACCGAATGCATGTCAAGGAAATGAAAGTTCAAATAGATATCATTAAAGCTAATCAATACCAGCAAGATAAACTTGAAGAAAAGTGATAAAAACAGAGCTAAGAAGCGAAATTGGAAGGCCCTCACTTTGGAAAACAATCTGCTCAATACACTATTTTATTTTTTTTGTCAAAATTCCTTGTATTGCCTTTAAGCTCAAACTATTTATATATAGTCATACATCTCAAAAACTATACAGTTTATATACATGACTAGATATCCCTTCTCTAAGCTACTCCTCTAAGCGTTTTCTGAGTGCTTATATCCCATGCTTGGCAGATAATTTTATTCCTTTCTGTAGCTGGAGGATTTTCCCAACTGTAGACTCTATACTTTATCCACTGTTGGATGATATAGAGAGATACCTATAAAGTGGAGCTTTTATGTTCAAAGATTCTGAAATTTCTTTTCTGCCATATGCCACAACCAGTTCATTCATTTTGGCTTGGAAGCTCTTCCCCCTGCATGTTCTGACTGCTTCATGAAGAAATTGAGTCCATGAACCCTGTTAATTTGAACCTTCAGTTTACTCAGCACCAACTGCCACAGTTCCTGTGCATACTGGCGTTGCATGAATAGATGATCAATGGTCTCAAGGTGTTTGCCGCACAGTACACATGTATCATCTGGAATGATATTCCATGCTTTCAATTTACTCTTTGTTCTAATACGTCCTCTACAAATTAACCAAAGTATCATAGCACATTTGGAAATATTTCCTGGAAACCAGATCAGTTTCCACCAAGAGACTGCAGGTGCTTCAGTTCTAATACCCTCCCAAGCTGATCTTATAGTAAAATGCCCACTAGGTAGAAGGTTCCATATTATTCTGTATGGCTGTCCCTTGTCAGGTCTAGGCGTTGATTCCAACAACTGATTAAGAAACCTCAGCTCATTTGATATGGTGTTTGGTAAATTCCATGAGTCCCCTGGAATAATAGCACAGACTTTGCTATTAAGATCCAATCCAGCATCATACACTACTCTACGCCCAAGTCTGTTAACTAATGTCTCCTCATCAGCCCATCTATTAAGCCATATCCATATATCCTTCCCATTTCCCACCTTGTATGTACAGAATTGAGTCATTTGGTCTTTAATTTTGACAAGTTTTCTCCAGGTCCATGATATATTCACCGGGGGTTTAAATGTGCACAGATGTTTATGCTTTATAACATATGTGTGACACTACTTCACCCATATTGAGTCCTTTTTACTTGCCAGACTCCATATATGTTTCCAGATTGCTACCTTGTTCCACTCTGCGAGTCTCTTTTTACCTAGTCCCCCCTCTTTTTTTGGGAGATACAGCTCTTTCCAAGAAACTTTTGGCTCAGTGTAGTGAGTTTCTTTACCATGCCAAACAAAGGCCCTGATCTTGCTTTCAATTTGGTCTGCTCAAGAAACTTGGTAAGACATAAGTGTTTTGCAGTCCACTGCTCAGCCAATTTCTGCTCCTTGCATGGCTTCTGCATCCTTCCTTAACCCAGTAATGCGTGGACGAAAAAGAATGATACAATTCTAGGGGATATAGATGACAAACACTGGCAGGAATTTACGAGGGCTTTTTTGGTAAAGAGTTATCACAAGGTTGGACTCTCTCATGTTAAGAGGTACAGTAAAATTGGACACTTTATATACTTGAAGAGTCCAGTTAAGCAAAACTCTCACAACAAAAGATGTCGCTTAGGTGGCACATAGAGAAAGCCCCTTAAATCCTACGTGTCGCAAATATGAAGGCTAAAAATCCTATTAGTCGCAATGATAAGCGAAAGTTTCAGCTTTAAATATATATATATATATATATATATATATATATATGGGAGCTGATCCATTGAGAGCGCTAGCAAACTAGGTTAAGTTGCTAGCGCAATCTGGCCGTCCACGCACGATCTGTGGACGGTCTAGATATTTTTTTTGCTTTTTTTTTTAAGTCCATGTAGCGGACTATATTTTGCATTTTTTTGACAATAATACCCTCTGAGTCCGTCCGCTACATAATGTAGCAGACAAGTTTTCAGACTTTTTTTTTCTTTCTGTCATTAATGTTCTGACTTTTTTTTCTTTCTCTCTCTCTCCTTTCTCTCATCCGCTACATAATGTAGCGGACAAATTTTCTCATATCTTTTTTTCTCTCTCTCTCCCTTCATTAATGCTCTGACTCTTCTCTCTCTCTCTCTCTCCCTCTCTCCAGCGAGTCTGAATCAAATGGGTAGGTGTATTCGCCGACCTCGTCACTCCTGGCAGAGCACCTTTTGTCACTACCTTCTTCCTCGCAGCAGGCTCCCTCCATATTGTTGCCTTCTTCTTCGTCGGTCCAGCTCTCTCTGGACTTGGTTATGGTGTAAGGCTTCCGGACCTTCTTGCCGAAAGTGTCAGTGGGTGTGGAGTTGGCCATGGATTGGGGTCGTGTTGCTGTACAAGTGTGAGAAGGATGGCACATAGATTGGCTTCTTTCAATAACCCGACAGAGACGGCTTCGAATTGAAAGCATGTACTTCATTAGGAATTGGTGTGATAGCTTTGAGGACGCCCAGCCCAATCCAGTCCTCGGAGATAAATGCACACAAGATGTTTGACAAAATGACTATGATAAGAACAGTGTTAGCTTCTTTGCAAATTACTTTCCAAATCAAGAGTGAGCCGAAACCAAAAGGTATCTCTGACGGGACCTACTGGCAGTGGATGCTTGTGCTTCCCTCTACACGGACGAGGACGAAGACGAAGACGCAACCTCAATGGCACTGCCCAGGCTGCTTCAACTAGGGAATTTTGGTATTTAACTTTTTTCACCAGTGTAATCTCTTACCAAGGATCTAGGGCTGTTCAAGAAACACCAAGCAGTCAATAACATAAATAAGAAGATGACTTCAGATCTCGCTGGAGAGAGAGAGAGAGAGAGAGAGAGAGAGAGAGAGAGAGAGAGAGAGAGAGAGAGAGAGAGAAGAGAGAGAGAGAAAAAGATATGAGAAAATTAGTCCGCTACATTATGTAGCGGATGAGAGAAAGGAGAGAGAGAGAGAGAGAAAGAAAAAAAATTCAGAACATTAATGACAGAAAGAGAAAAAAAGTCTGAAAACTTGTCCGCTACATAAGCGGACGGACTCGGAGGGTATTATTGTCAAAAAACTGCAAAAAATAGTCCGCTACATAATGTAGCAGACGGACTTAAAAAAAACGCAAAAAAAAAAAATCTGGACCGTCCACAGATCGCGCGTGGACGGCCAGATCGCGCTAGCAACTTAACCCAGTTTGCTACGGCCACGGATCGCTCCTAGCTGATCCGTTGCTAGCGCTGGCAGGCTTGCCAGCGCTGTTTTGCCGTCCGCTACATAATGTAGCGGACGATAATTTACGTCCGCTACATTATATATATATATATATATATATATATATATATATATATATATATATATATATATCTACCGGTAGAGATCTCCACCACTCTGTCTAACCGCTACTCTTTGTAGTGGTTAGGCTTGCCCCCCCATTTTCCTGGATCCCTCGCTATTTATGATACATTCAGTCCGAGTGAGTTCCTAACCGCTATTAAGTGTAGCAGTTAGTCTACAAAATATTCAATCTGAGCCGTCCACAAGCTCTAGTGGACGACCAGATCACCGGTGGAGAAATAACTATTTCTTCACCTGAAGATGTGGATCGGCCCCCATATATATATATATATATATATATATATATATATATATATATATATATATATGAGCCGATCCATATCTACCGGTGGAGAAATAACCACATATCTGGCCGTCCACGTGTACCCGTGGATGGCCCAGTTTTGTCCTTTTTTTTTTCTGCCCAAAGTGCTAACCACTTATAAGAGTAGCAGTTAGTGCAAAAGTCAAAAATACCCTTTCATGTGCAAAATACCCTAACCCCCAATCTTTGTAGCGGTTAGGGGCGTACCTAACCGCCACAAAGACTGGGGGTTAATGGCCCACAGTCTTAAGAAGACAGCCCACCTAACCGCCACGAAGAGTAGCGGCCAGTGGGCCCCTAACCGCTACTCTTTGTAGCGGTTACATGGCAATGTATGCATACTCCCAATGCACCCTAATGGACACTTCAGGGGATTATGTTCAATATGCAGGAGAAGAAGGAATGAGGAGAAATTGTTAAAAAAAACCCATGCCCCGAGAAGGTAGTAGACTAAAGCGGAACAATCTACACCGGCATCAATGTTTCAAAGGACAACTTAATATCTATGACTGGTATACCACACAATTAATTACCAAACCGAACTAACATCTTCTTTATATCCACGAATTAATTTAAAAGCTCTAGTGCACAGCAAAAAGCTAAAACCATATAAATAGTCCATTTTGATGGTCAAAAAAGCCAAACCATATAGACATGTGCTTTAGCTACTTCCAGAAAGCGTAGGGAGAAGTGATTGTCTGTGTTTTGTATAATATATTTACTCACTTGTATAAACATCCTTTCTGCATCTCCAAATTTTCCATTTTCCTTCAATATAATTCCCTATAGAAAATTAACATGAAAATTTTCTTCATCACAAGATAAACAGAACACAGACAAGCAAGACAAAAAGAGAAGCCATTTCCTCAAATGAAAGAAGAAACACGGACAAAACATGCTTGAGAGACAACCAGCATAAAATTCCAAACCAATTTCTCAACAACTTAGGCTTCATTGAATTGCCTTGATGCTTCAAAGCAAGCAACTGGCAAAAAATTTACAGTTGTCAACACATCCAGCAGCAAACCAGTAGCAATCTACATCCCAGCTAGTTATAGAGGCACCCCATGTAACCGCTACAAAGAGTAGCTGTTAGGGGCCCACCGGTCGCTACTCTTTGTGGCGGTTAGGTGGCATGTCTCCTTAAAACTGTGAGCCATTAACCCCCAGTCTTTGTGGCGGTTAGGTGGGCCCCTAACTGCTACAAAGATGGGGGTTAGGGTATTTTGCACATGAAAGGGTATTTTTGGCTTTTGCACTAACCACTACTCTTATAAGCGGTTAGCACTTTGGGCAGAAAAAAAAAAAAGACAAATCTGGGCCATCCACGGGTACACGTGGACGGCCAATTATCGGCTCCCTATATATAATTACATATATATATGGGAGCTGATCCGTTGAGAGCACTAGCAAAATAGGCTATTTTGCTAGCGCGATCTGGCCGTCCATCCTGAAAGATGGACGGCCCAGATCGCGCCTTTTTCGAATACTCTCAGTCGTCCGCCATACTGTATAGCGGACGACCTTTTTTACCTTTTTGCCCCTCCGCACCGTCCGCTATACTGTATCCCAGACGATATTGAAGTCCTGACACAGGACAACAAAAAGTATCCGCTATACAGTGTCGCGGACGTCCCCTAGGCTGACACCTGTCAGGTCCTGTCCCGTCGCCCGCCACGTCCCTGACAGGTATACAGAGTCCGCTATACAGTTTGGCGGACGTAATAGTCCGCGATACAGTGTAACGGACGTGTAATTGGTATTCGGAAAACAGTAACTACGACACTCTTCTCCATTGTTTCTACTCACAAATTTTCTCAGCGGCGTTGACAAGCAGATCTGCGCAATTCCTTCTTAAGAACACCGTTAATACCCTAATAGATCACGTAAGTTCACAAAATCTATACTTTTTTTGTTTGTAATCGATAGTTGTGATGAATATTGCGTTTTATATATGTATGTATTTGTTCATGTGCTAGCGTTTGTAAAATCCGATTCCATATATGTATATATATCTATTATACATATGAGTGTATATGCTAACATTGTATGTATTATGCATGTGTTAGCGTCGTATTTTTACGAGCGATTATCAAAATCCAAACCGTAAAATTCAAACTGAAAAGGTTTTTCCATAATTTCAGTTGCAAAAAATGGAATTTAACCCTGGACCCGAAGATCCATCCGTGTTATACGACCAAGCCAACTATATCAGTACGCTCATATGGGATGGTGGAGTAAGATACATTATTCATCAACTTTCTTATTCTTACGAACAATGGTATACCGTTTGTTTTGCTTAAATTGTAAGTGTTAATTCGTAGGAAAGAGAACTTCTCACCACCGTAGAAGTATCTCGCGAGTTCACATCATGGAAACTGAACACCTCCCAGAAAAGAATACTGCGTGGAATTGGGTTTGGGATTTTCACGCATGGACAGATATTTCAACAACTTGATCGGGCCTTGATAGGTGCCCTTGTTGAGAGGTGGAGAAGTGAAACGAATACGTTTCACTTCCCGCTCAGAGAGATGACAATTACCCTAGAAGATGTAAGGTTCATCTTAGGGTTACCGGTGACAAGGCGGCCGGTAATTGCTCCTCCGTCAGAAGCAACGAATAAGAGAACCGCTAGGGACTTCTTCACTTCGATACCCCAAGATCAATTTAGCAGTGGTGGTATAAAGTTGAAGTGGTTGGTAGATACCTACGGGGTTTTACCGAAAAACTATACGGGCCGTGAGGTTGTGCTTTACACAAAAGCCTTCCTCTGGTGGGTGATGGGGGCAATTTTATTCCCAACGACGTCGAAGAACACGGCCAGCGTGAAATATTTACCATTGTTGGGTAACCTGTCGGAGGTTGGGGATTATGCCTGGGGTGCAGCGGTTCTTTCGTATCTGTACCGAGCATTGCACAAGGCAACGAGGTCCGACGCCAAAGTCATATGTGCATGTTTCTCGCTATTGCAGGTATATCATATAAATCCTATCTTCGTTATTGTTTTTTTTTTTTTTTTTGAATCGACGATATCAATATAATTTGCCCGTGTTCTCAGGTGTGGTCTTATGAACACCTTGCTCCCGGTCCACCAACACGTAGGGATGAAACCGATAAAGTGTGGCCTCGGTTGCGTGCTTGGGAGTACAACCGGAGGGATAGCCACTACCGCAGGAGAGTCGATCCCCATCACAACATTACGTACTATCGGGGGGAGTTCTACCGTGTATCTCCGGGCCAAATGCATTAGGCACCGTACATACGTTTGGCGCGACGGGTGGGAGAGTCGTTCGTCTTCACGCTTTCCGGGTTACAGCGCACACCCCAGATCCACTTTAAGGTCGCTGAGTGGCAGCTGCCAGACCGAGCAATGCGCCATTTTGAGTTGGAGCAGGGTTTGCCAGCCGGTGCCCCGGATATGAGGGTTAACAGGGACCCACCGGATGTCGGACGGTTTGGCAAGGCCAATGCGCACGAATTGTGTGCGGCCGAAATAGAGCTTTGGAGTTCATGGCAGGACACACTGGCGGCCATCGTCTCGGATCCGGACCCCGTTATCAGCATCGAACAGTATGATGAATGGTACTACCGCGTCACGCGGAGGAGAGTCGCCCCAGTAAACTTTGAACGCGGGGAGAGGTATGCGCCTAGGGGTCAGATCGATGAGCGTATGGCATACAATCTCGTAAGTTGCCCAACTAGTATGACTTCTCTTGAATTTGTTGAATATAAATGTCTGCTTGAAGTTACTTATTTTTTTATCTCTTTGGATGTAGGTCAATGCCTCGCTTGCATTCTTCTAGAAGTTGAGTGAGCGGAAGGATCTGGTGAGCGCAATGGGCGAGGAACTTCGCCAACAGGCTGCTGCACTGACTTTAGGCTGCGGGAATTTTGTGCGCCAAACATCAGGACAGTCTTCAGTCGTCAGCCCGGGAATAGGTTATACGGGCGTCAGCCAGGGATACGGTGATCCCTCGGGATAGACTTCAGGGGTGAGCCAGGGAGCTGGTGGTCCCTCTGTAGCGGGGATGGGACAGGCTCAAGCGTCGTGGGGTGATTACAGCGGCCCCTCATTCAATTTGTTCCCGGAACCCCAACCCCTATCTCAAAGTCAAGTCACGCAAGACTGGCCATTCGGAAACTACGGTTTCACCGAGGCACTGCCCATTGTCCTGTGGGCGGGACCACTTGGCGCCCCTAAAGGGGATTATCAGTCAGCGGAAGAAATGGCCGGAGAGCTATATCAGCCGGCCGGGGCCCCCGAAAGAGATTATCAGCCGGCCGAACCATCTTTTGGAGGCCAATATCCCTTGCTCTTGCTCCCCCCCCCCGCTGCGGAGGGCATGATTTGCCGGTCAACCCCCGAGAGCAATATCCTAAAGGGCATCCAGCCAGGCCCGTAAAGTCGCATAAATGCGACCTAATCACAGCCCGTTATTTTAACGGGCCCCCCAAGATGGAGCGTCGTATGACGTGGATCACCCGGAGGGCTTGGATTACAATGCCGCGTGGACAGAATTGGCCTCGCTGGCACCGGGAGCTTGGTTAGACAACGGTGTCATCTCACACTACGTGCAAATTCTGAGGCAAAGGTGTCGAGAGCAGCCAAACTTCGGTCCGCGCGTTTTTCTCTTGGATGTTTTTTTTCATGGCTACAGGAGTGGGAAGACTGGAGCAATTCGAGGAAGGGGAGAAAGGGGAGAGCCCAGCCCCAGTGGAGACCGTCCGCTAACCTACAAGCATATCTTGTTAGGGATAGTCCAGTGAGCGCAAGTGTTGCCGACGTGTTTCCAATCCCATTTATAGGGAATTCCCACTTGTACTTGGCTTGCTATGAACCAGCAAAGAAGACGGTATCAGTCATCGACAGTCTCTACGATGATACCTCTGTGATGGGTGTGATTGAAATGTACCAAGGCCAGTTGGATGCCATGGTAAGATCATGTTTACTTCTTATTGTAACTTGCATATTGTAAAACTGATTAATCTTCTTATGTTTGCTATGTTTAATGTTTAATGCTTATTATGTTTCTCGCAGAATCTATTTGCTGCCATGGTCAATGGTAGGCGTCAAGAGAGGGTACCGGTCATGCCGACTCTCATTTTCCAATTGAAGAGGAGTAGGCCCAAGCAACATAATTCCTCGGACTGCGACGTCTTCGTCTGCATGTACATGGATTACGTTTGCCGGTCTGAGAGCCTCAAGAAGACCATCTGGAGCCGAGAATGTATACAAGGCTTTAGGTATAGGATGGCTTGGCAAATTATCAATGGTCGGCCTAGAGCTATTAGGTTTATTGTAAATCCGTGTAATAACGAGGATCCCGCAGGGGATGAGGGCCCCAATTGACATTGTAACATTATATTCACTTTTTTAATTGTCCTTATCGTTGAATGCGATTGATTTGATTTGTGTTGACATCAGTTGATCGGTGTTGAATGCGATTGATTTGATTGACCGATATCGTTGTGTTGTTGAATTCAGTTGAGTGTTTGATTTGTGGTCAGATATAGCATTTTGGCTCATTGACTGATCTGTAGTCCTCTTTGACAGGTGGGAAAAAAAGTGTGGGCAAGTTTTGGAGAGGGTCTTTCTGCTTGGCCGTCCGCTATATAGTATAGCGGACGGAAAGAGAACCTAGAAAAAACTAAGTGTTGGAGACTGTCTTTCTGCTTGGCCGTCCGCTATATAGTATAGGGAACGTAGAGAGAACCAAGAAAAACTAATTGGTTGGCCGTCCGCTATATAGTATATCGGACGTTGAGAGAACCAAGAAAAAACTAAGTGTTGGAGACTGTCTCTCTGCTTGAACGTCCGCTATATAGTATAGCGGACGTAGAGAACCAAGAAAAAACTAAGTGTTGGAGTGTGGTCTTTCTGCTTGGTCGTCCGCTATATAGTATAGCGGACATTGAGAGAACCAAGAAAATTGTCTCTGCTTGGCCATCCACTATATAGTATAGTGGACCAGAACCAAGAAAAAACTAAGTGTTGGAGTGTGGTCTTTCTGTTTGGTCGTCCGCTATATAGTATAGCGGATTTAGAGATAAACAAAAAAATAAGTGTTGGAAGCTGTCTTTCTGCTTGAACGTTCGCTATACTATATAGCGGATGTAGAGAAAAACCAAAAAAAATAAGGGGCCATTTGACACGGTTTTTTTTTTTTTTTTTGCTCTTTTTTTCAGTTTTCAAAATTGGAAAAATAAGTGTTGGAGGCTGGTTCTCTGTTGGGCCGTCCGCTCTTCAAAGAAACGTTGACACAGTGAACCATTGGAGGAGCCGCAGTAGACCAGTCTCACAACATAGACAAATGCACATATAAACGCTAACACAATACATGATTTGCGAGGAAGTATTATCGTAATACATCCACGCACCACGAAAACCCACACACGCACAAAAGGTGCACAGCTGAGGATCTCACGTCATAGTGGTGCAGATCATTGTCTGCAACTTGGACCAGAAAATGGTTCGCACGAACCAGACACCTAGTTCCGACCTTCCCGAACCCCGGCCTAAGCGGAGGCCTTATAGCCTTAGAAGAACTTGATCTTCAGTCATCTTCATCTGACACTGGAGCATCGGAAACAGATCCAAGTTCGAAGCTCATGTTCCAGTATACTTGTGCTTCATTCTTGTTGCCATCTTCATGTGCATCACGTGACATACGACGTAAGTTATGCCTACTTTGACGAACTCTCATTCTGTTATTGTCTTCACGTATTCGATGCAGTGCCCTTTCAAGCTCCATGTGTGTAATTCGAGGCATGTTGATTGCCTTTTGTCGAGGTATGGCTATATTCATGTGCCGTGAATCAGCTACTAAGACCTCATATTCATTCATCCGATAAGACCATTCTGCATGTAATGTATTAACATAGCGTGATGAGTAACGCAAATTTGGACGCAAAGAATAGTGAAATTCATCTTCGCCCGCCCAATAACGACCCATTGCTTCAAAAATATCTCGTGGAGTATATGACATTTCCAGAGTTGTTATGAAACTGATAGTATACCACTCTATGCCCTTTGCCTTTTCATTCAATGCATGTACTAATATATACTTTGAAACGGGACCACTTTATGAGATGTTATAGGTTCAACTTTATGAGATGTGACAATTCGCTGCAATAGACCAGAGACTTGTCTTGTCATGTGACAAGTCGCTGGGAAAAAAAGAAGAGACTTGTCTTGTCACCAAAGACTTGTCTTCTCACTGACACGGGCATGTTATTGTCTCCAACTACCAATTAAGCAGGGTGTCAGTGTCCAGAGACTTGTCTTGTCACCAGAGATGGGCAGGCTATTGTGCCGCTATTACACCAATATAGCGGACATGTGCTCCGAGTGGGCTTATTTATATATGTTAGCCATGCTCATCGCATTAGATGTACCTAAGTTAAATAGCAGGAGTTTCTGGTAGTTCTAGTTATCGGGGACGTGAGACTGTGTGGTTGTTGTGTGAAAGGAACGACGACTACAAAGAAGTGAAGTACACGGATCCCAGAGAGTATTATGCGGGTTTACGAAGAGAATGGGCATATCGAGTTAAGGAATCAGACGCGCTACACCAAGATCTCACCACGCTGAGGGCACCTGTGCCGCAACGTCGTTCACTTACTCTGTTGAGGCGTAATGTTAAGCAGTGTAAGAAATCTGTCTGCCGAATTCGTATGGAGAATAACCGGATGTTGCTGCGTAGAAAATGATTTTACATGCTTCAACTTGCGGAAGAAATGGCCGAGGCTAGTGGGAGGCACCTCAATTCAGGCGAGAGAAATAATATTTTAACCAATGATCAGTACTTATCTGATGAGTATATGTCAAATGAAGAGTGATATATAGATATCTTCCTACTGCATGTTAGGATTTCATTCCAACTAGCACTTATCCACATGTCATTCTAATTAGCGAACCCCGTCTTTCGATTTTTCAAGTGTTGGGAATTTCTGTTGCGCCGTCCGCTAGACATTGTAGCGAACGGCGATAATTCGGTTTCAATAATTTGGCGCCTGAAGACTTGTTTTAGCGACGGAATCAACAATCTCAATATCGTTTGAACAATAAATAACGTACGATTCACAATCAACGCTCTCAATATCGACGGAATCTCAAACGGCATAACTAAGCGAGAAAAAATTCAAAAAAATAATGAACATCAACATAAATTTATTCATTCATAATAAACATAATTTAGGGTTCAACATTGGGGGAAAGAAATTTTTTCACAAATGCTCCGATCAAATATCAAAACATGAAAATCCCACGCTCCAATGTGTTCAAACACTACAAAGTCCCCGAGTTGGAGGCCATGCTGCCGCACGAATTCGTTCCAACCCTCTGCGAAAGTAAGTTGACCTTGGAGGCCGCGCTTCATCTTGATTCTTACATGCCATGACCCCTTGGGGCTGGTTAATCTTAAATCAAAATAAATTGTGGTAACCCAATCGGAAAAGGCTACCAGTATGTCCTAAGAAATTCACAATACAAAAAATAGGTTAGTTTTTAACCAAAGATCAAACTTTTAACACACGAAAACACAGACAAAGAGGGATGGCCTACAAGGTCATTCTCAAAACCAGGTACCATGACCTTGAAGAAGTGTCTGCCTGCAAGGTGCATGTTGCTAATAAATTCGCCGCTGCTCGCCGATCCAGAAGCCATCGAGGTATGGGAATGTCGCTGAAGGCGCCGCAGCGTTGAGGGGAGGTGGGTGGTGTCGCCGGAGATGTGGGTCACCGGAGATGTGGGTCGCCGTAGATGGGGTAGCGGCTTGGGTTATATGTTCAAGACAGAGAGAGAAACGGACGGGCTGATAAAGATGATTACCCGATCTGATTAATATATAATAGGATAGAGTCATCCGCTACATTGTATAGCGGACATAAAAGAACAAGAGTTTTGCTGTGATTCTGTCCGCTACATTGTATAGCGGACGTCGAAGAAAACCAAACATTTTTCTGCTTGGACGTCCGCTACATTGTATAGCGGACATCGAAGACAACCAAAAGTTTTTCTGCTTGGACGTTCGCTACATTCTATAGCGGACATAAAAGAAAACGAAAAGTTTTTCTGCGATTCCATTCTCTATATTGTGTAGCGGACACGAAGAACAAAACATGCGGGACATAAAAGGGCTACATCGCAGACTCTGCAGATCCGTCTGCTACACTATGTAGCGGACGGGGCAAACAAACATAAAAAAAAAACTTAAGACTTAGATTTGATGGCCTCTCATAGGTCCATCAGAAGAAAAAAAATTGACAATTCGGTCAAAAAATTATTAGAAAAAAATTACAAAAAATCCTTTAAAATGTCAAACAGACTTTGATGGCTTATACAAAAAATTAAAGGTCCACTGCAGCTTGTTCGTCCTCATCTTCGGCGACATCTTCTTCCCCGTCTTGCAAACGCCTTGAACTTATTCCCAATGCCTTGTAATGGTTCCGCTTGTCGTGGTCGGTCATTTTGTTGCACAATGCACACATTCGCAGCTTTTTAGGTTGAGTTGCCGTTTCAATAGAGCTTTTCATCCGCGTAGATCTCTTGCGGCCTTTCGTTTGTGATATAATTGGATCCAACGGCCGGATATCATTGTCGTCTTCCTCCCCCGACTCGTCATCTTCTGATCCCGTCGTAGGCTCGGTGTCAACCGCATTGGTGACTGAAGCTGCTTCCGACTGGTCGACGATGGGCTCTTGTTGCTGAGCTACCTCGAGGAGATGTTTATAACCGACCATTGTAGCAGCAGCCTTTAAAGACAAACGGGTGAACATCGTCACCATATGATTATACCGCAACGTCTCTGATTCTTCAAAGTCAGTATACGGGTGCTCCGGAAAGGCAATGGTACCGTGCAACCTGTTTGCACCTTTCGTCCACCGTGGCAAGACGTATTTATCGGGGATTGTCCTGATATTCTTCCGGGTGAAAAATCGCAGAATGTGTCTACACAGGATGCCATGGAACTCAAACTTCTTGCAAACACATGACACCGAGTCCGTCAATGTGTCGTGGCTCACCGTATACATTCTGCGCAGCTTCTCAGGGATGAGGTCATTCACGAGCGAATAAACCTTGTACTCACGCGTAGACTTTTCCGCCACCTTGTTTATACAGTATCGTCCCGATTTTTGCAGCTCTACTTGGTATAGCAAGAAGATCTCCTTCGTATACACTTTGGCACCGTTCAGCTCCAGCTGGGTCTCAAGCAACCTTCTCCTCTGTTTGTACGTGGTTGCAAAGTCTGCAGCCCTTTCTTTCATGAACAACGACGCAACCGCTTTCTGTGTGGATGTGACGAAACTCTTCAAATTGGTAGTTGTACCCACGTAACTATCGAACGTGGCATTCATAGATTCACTCATGCCCGTCGTTTTCATGCCCGTAGAAAAATGCCTCCTCGTGTAAACGCCAATCCATTGCTCTTTGAGCTCGTACAAGTGCTGGAGCCACTCGTTGTCTTGCAATGAGTAATCCTCAACAAGCTTTTTCCACCTCTCCTCAAATTCCTCAATCGTTAACGACTTGCTAACGCACGTGTCAAAATCCTGTTTAAAGTCTGGAAACTTTGCATACACGTGATGCAAACGTTCGGGGTATTTGTTGCTTATGTGCCAAGTGCACAAGTTGTGTCGAGTATCCGGGAAGACGGTGGCAATAGCCTTCTTCATTGCCAAATCTTGATCGGTGATGATAACTTTGGCTGCTTTGAAGTTCATTGCTTCCAGCCACGCCCTAAACAACGATACAAAAGAACCTCGCTCTCGTCCCTTAACAAGGCGAACCTGAACAGGATGGAGTGATAATGATGATTGGCCCCCGTGAAAGGGCGAAAGGCATCGAGTACTTGTTGGTACGGTATGTGGTGTCGAAAGTCACGACATCCCCAAAATGCTTATAAGCAAGCCTCGAACGACCGTCGACCCAAAAAATTGTGCTAACTCGATGCTCGTCGTCAAGTTTATAATCGAAGGTAAACTGCGGGTCCTCCATCTGCATCCGTTTCAATAGGCTCATTGTGGCTTGAGCATCATTGAGGTCATACGCAGCTCGTCTATGGGTTCGGACCGCGTTACGAACGTCTGTCGTGTTAAAGTTTAAATTTTGAATTCCCCCGGCCTGTTCAGCAAGAACATTAATCATGTCGGTAGGTCCTAGCCGCGCATCGCTCATTGTGTGAATGAGGCTCCTCGCGACCTTACCCATCTTCTTGTGTTGATGCATCTGACTCACCTTAGAAGGGGTTACTAACGGGTGATTGTGTGCCAGTTCCAGGCTGGTAATAAGCCAATGATCTTGCTTGGCTTTATAGCTTACGAACATCTTGACCTGACAATTCGTTCACGCAAAGCAGTCCCGTCTTCTGCGCGAATATCTTATTTCGTCATCACTGTTATCGTTGCCTACGCGTGTCTCATTTTGCACTGGGTTTCTGCCCCTATGACACTCGTATAAGCGAGAGCATATCTTTTTCGTTACGTTGCTCGTTCTTGTAGTCTTTATTCTAATGCCAAATCCAACCCTCAGTGAATACGCTCGGAAACATTCTCCAGCTTCTTCCAATGTTTGAAAGGTTCGTCCTAGATACGGATCACTAGCATCTACGGGGGTGTTGGAGCTCGACACGAAATCAAACATTGTGAAACAAGACCTATGTAGAAATATAGACTACGCTTAACAATCAAATGACATTTTCAACTGAAAATATTACCTAAAAATTATCTTCACGAATAGACCAATTTAAGATGACAAATATACCATATACATGATCTCAAAAGTCTCCCATTTTGCTAATTATAGATTTATAGAACATAACATATTAAAATTAATAAGATAAATAGACAAATTCCTCATGTCAAAATACAACAAACGTATCTCAAAAAATTCGAATTTAAATAGGATACATGTGTCGAGGTTAGCGAACCTCAAAAAAATCAAAATTAACTACAATAAATTTGTTTAAATTCTACAAATTAATTTCTAGAACATCACAAGTTGATGAATAGAGTGACAAATTTCTAGAACATCATACAAAATCTATACTTTTTTGTCAAAAAAATATATATATATTTTATCAGTCAATCCACCCAGAAAATATTTGAGATCAGAAACTTACCTTGCTTGACTGAAGATTGAAGCAAGTGTTACTCGAAGCTTGAGGGGAGCCGAAAATGGAAGCAAGTGAATCCAAAGGAGAAGAAAAGTTTGCCGAAAGAGCTGAGAATTAGAGAACTTTGGGGGTATGGGAAATAATGTATGCGACACTGTATAGTGGAAATTATTCCCGACACTCTGACACGTGCAGAAATAAAGTCCCTGAAATAAAGTCCTGACAGGTGTCAGCCTTGGGACGTCCGCGACATTGTATAGCGGATACCTTTTTGCTGTCCCGTGTCAGGACTTCAATATCGTCTGGGATACAGTATAGCGGACGGTGCGGAGGGGCAAAAAGGTCAAAAAGGCCTTCCGCTATACAGTATGGCGGACGACTGACAGTATTAGTAAAAGGCGCGATCTGGGCCGTCCATCTTTCAGGATGGACGGCCAGATCGCGCTAGCAAAATATATATATATATACTAGTCCAGTAACCCGGGCAAGGCCCGGGTCGGTTATAGTTAACAACTTATGTAACCGTACATTTGAGTGTCAGTATATTTTGGTAGAGTTAAGTTGGTTATTGAGGCGTTATGCTGTTGATTTTGAACTAAGCTTTATTTATATTTGCGTGAAGCAAACCATCAAATTCAAAATATGTCACATACATGCATTTCACATATAAGTATCATCATAATAAAAAGAAACTTAAAAGAAAAACCTAAAACTGAAAAGTGTTCCAAAATAATAAATATTGATCTGATTCCACATTTATTAAATTTGTGAAATATCGTACGATTACAAACGATAATTAAAGATAATATTGAAAGAACGATCATACAGTTATTTTTAAGTAATTATTATACTACTATGTGATTGACTAAAAGATATGTCAAATGGATAAAACTTTTGTTCACGTCAAGTTTATCGTATAGACTGTGATAGAAGGAGCTGCAATGACTTAGAGTTAAAAAATTCTTTTTTTATGTTCACTTACTTTATCTTTTTGCTTTGTCGATTATTGATTGAGTTCTAATTTTGTAACATATCAAGGTGATTATAGTAATGCCTAAGTTCTAATAATTTCATTTGTTCATTAAGAGCATAAAATAATTTTACATCCTGAATTATGAGCTACAACATATATTTTAATGATTACTAATATTTTTTATATTTAAAGTTTGTTGAAGTGCTAGTAATCATATTAATTTCTAGTAAGTTTCAACAATTATTTCAATATATAACTTTGTCTCTCATGTTTTTACATTCTTTTTTATTTAGAGTTTTTATAAAGTGCAAGTAAAGATACAAAACTTTTAATCTTTACTTATCTTTCACTCTTTAAATTTATTGTTCTTATCTTGTTGAATACTTTAGGTGATAAAAGTCATAATCAAATACCAGTAATTTAATTTATTAAGTATAATATAAAATATATCCAACTTATGAGATATAACATTTATTTCAATACTTTTGTCTCTCATTATTTACATTATTTCTTGGTTAGGGTTTTTGAAAGTGCGAGTAATATAATAATTGATGATGCACAGAGCTTATGACTTGATACTTATAATTGATTTTTTTCACATTTAAAAGGAGTATATGTTTTCCGTTTGAGAGATTGAGGTAATCTAACTAAAAATTAATTTGTGAAAGTGAATTTCTATTTTGGCATAATAAAGTTTGTTTGAACATGAAGTGAAATAAGGTGTGCTTCACTTATTAGTTTTTTTTTTTTTTTTGGACTTGTTAGGTATATATTATTTTTCATTTTCAAAGTTTTTGGTAAAACTAATTTCTTAAATACACATATATTTGGATATTTTGACGTATTTTGAAAAACTACGTCATTTTTGGTTTGTATATATTACTATCGTAAATTGAAAAAAAAAACTTTTAATTCTTGAGTGTCGTCTTTAGTTTCATACATTATTGTCGTAGTTTTCTTTAATTTTTTTAAAATTCTCTTGAGGTGTTAACAGTCAAAATCAAAGCATAATATATAAATATATATGTCTATAGCATAGTGTTTTAAATTTTGTATAATTGATTTTTTAGTTTTATAGTTATTTACAAATATCGGGATAATTATACTAACAAAATTTTCAATACTAAATCATAGTAAAGAGTTAATAAGTAGGGAATGATTTTATTATTTTACCTTTGAAGATTTTATTTTGTTGTTTTGAAATATGTTTGAAGTGTTAAAACTTAAAATTAAGGCCTAGTATATGAGTATATAGATTATGTAGAGTTTTAGAAGGTGTAGAATTAGCTAGTTTTCTAGTTTTAGAAGGTATAAAAAAATTGGGTAAATTAGAACTACAGTTTTTTTTTAATAATAAACCATATTAAAGTGTTTGCAATTAAGTTGGGATAAAAAAAAAGACACGAAAATAAATAAGATAATATGTCGCATAATTAGAAAGTATGATATGTCGTGTAAATAGCGCCATGATGCATATCTCTAATTTAGTAATTTCAAAAATTATTTATGAAATTAAATTGTAAATTTTTGTATTTTAACTACTTTTAAGAGTTAAGTCATATTCAGTTTGATTCCTTTTTAGTTCGCATTTATCGGTGTATATGATTCCCAATTTAGAAGTTGATGTCACACAATGAAAATTAATATCTTAAGTAAATTACCATGTTGGTGTTTGAAAATATTTTTAAAACTTAAGTCATATTCGCTTTGTATATTATTTTCATAAATATAAATGAAAGATCTTTATTTATAAGTCATATACGCATTGATTTCTTTTTTTGTTTGCATGTATGGTATATGATTCCCAATTTAAAATTTGAGATCAATTTTTTGATACATCATCATGTTTGTTTTCGAGTCCTTTTCCCTTTTTATCCATATTTATCAAATTACACATGTTTCATGATTATTTACTTTGATTTATTATTAAAAATTCGCAACTATTGTTCCCATAAATTTAGTTTACTTTATATGAGTAAAAAACCAATTTTACACATTCTAAAACTCTACCTAATCAATGTATCAACATATTATGACTTAATTTTAACTATTAACACCTCAAAAATACTTTAAGATAACAAAATAAAGACTGAAAAATATGAATAATTAAAAACGTAATTTTTTTTAAAAACTTAAGTCATATCACTTTGTAAACTAATTTTGAAAGATCTTAATTTGCGAATTATTTATCTTTGATTTCATACATGATTTGATGTATATGATTCCCAATTTCGAATTTCAAGTCAATTTTGCGACACATCATCATGTTTGTTTTCGAGTCCTTTTCTTTTTTATCCATATTTATCATAATTACACATGCATTGTGATTCTTTTCTTTAATTTATTTTTAGAAATTCGTAGTTATTGTTGCCATAATTTTAGTTTACCTTATATGAGTAGAAAAGCAATCCTACACCTTCTAAAACTCTACCTAATCAACGTATCAACATATTAGGACTTAATTTTGACTTTTAACACCTAAAAAAAAACTTTAAGAGATAACACAAGAAACACTAAAAAATATAAAAAATGTAAAATAGTGTTAAAAATTAAGTCATATCACTTTGTAAGTTATATTAAGAAGATCTTGATTTGTGAATTATTTATCTTTGATTTCATACATGATATTTTGTATTTTACATTCTCATATTTTATTTTATTTTAAATAAACTTTTGAGGTGTTAGTAGTGAAAGTTAAGACCTTATATGTTGGTATATTGAATATGTAGAATTTTAGAAGGTGCAGAATTGGTTTTCTATTCTTATAAAGTTTAGTAAAATTATGCGAATAATACCTGTGAATTTTTTAATAATAAATTACCGTAAAGAGTTATGATGCATACGAGACTTTAGTAAGAAGAGGGTTTTAAAGTACTTTTGAAGTGTTAGTAGTAAAAATTAAGACCTTATATATTAGTATATGAACAGGTAGAAGGTGTAGAATTAGTTTTTTACTCTTATAAAGTTTAATAAAATTATACAGATAATACCTACGAATTTATTAATAATAAATTATAACAAAGAGTAACGATGCATGCATGACTTTAATAAGTAGAATTTTTAAAGTACGTTTGGGGTGGTAGTAGTGAAAAATAATAGTAAAAGAGTCATCGTGGATGTGTGACTTTAAGAAAGAGAGGCTTTTAAAGTACTTTTGAGGTGTTGGTAGTGAATATTAAGACTTTATCTGTTAGTATAATGAATAGGCAGAGTTTTAAAGATGCAAAATTGTATGCCCTGTGAATTTTTTAATAAAAAATTATAGTAAAGAGTCATGATGCATATGTGACTTTAATAAGTAGAGATTTTTAAATTACTTTTGGGGTATTAGTAGTGAAAATTAAAACCTTGTATGTTAATATATCGAACAAGTAGAGTTTTAAAAGGTTCATAATTAGTTTTCTACTCTTATAAAGTTTAGTGAAATTATGCCAATAATACCTGCGAATTTTTTAATAATAAGTTATAGTAAAGAGTCATGATGCATGTGTGACTTTAATAAGTAGAGATTTTTAAAGTATTTTTGAACTGTTAGTAGTGAAAATTAAGACCTTATATGTAATTGTATTGAATAGGTAGAGTTTTTGAAGGTGCGTAATTAGTTTTTTACTCTTATAAAGTTTAAATAAAATTATGTTAATAATACCTGTGAATTTTTTAATAATAAATTATAGTAAAAGGTCGTGGTGCATGTGTGTCTCTAATAGTTAGAAGTGAAAAAGGAATGTGATATCAAAACAAAGAGTCATAGTGCATGTATGTCTCTAATAAGTAGAAGTGAAAAATAAATGTGAAATCAAAATAAACATGATGCATGCCGCATAAGTAAAAGGCAATGACATGTCACAAAATTAAAAGAGATAAAAAAGGAAAAGAACACTAAAAAAGACTTATGTATCGCCTCCACTACTACAATAACGTTATATGCCAGAAGGGTCTCCTCCACACAGATTAGCAGCTTCACAGGGATGGATCAATCGACTGGCTTGTTGAATCCTACAACAAGGACTCCAAAACTTTTAATTCTGATTTTGTTGGTGCGATGGTGAAGATGGGTGATATTAGTCCTCTCACTGGCTCCAGCGGGGAGATAAGGAAAAGCTATAGGAAGGTCAATTCATGAAGAGGACGTCTACTTGCTCAATAATCAACAATAAGGGCTTGTTTTATGTTACGTAGGAGTGTTAAGTGTGATTAACTAGCAATGACACTTTTTTTTTTCTCTACTAGCCATGAACATGTTGTTTCTGAAACTGCGTGTCTTCCGTTACCTAGAAATGTCAAGGGTAGTTAACTACCGATAAAATGTTCTGATATAACTCAAATATAACTTTCAATAATTGGGGGACACTCGGTATTCCCAGTCAAATTGGGAGATTGTTGATTATCTTATCAGGATTCTACGCACACACTGATTCCACACAACCCACACTAAATCACATAAACTAGATAGGGTACAATAATTACCCAACGAAGTTCTTCAATCACCCCTCTTCCTCTCTAATTTTTGCCTGCCGCGAGCCCCTTGTTTCTTCTTTTTTTTCTCTTGCTCAGTTTCTGCTTCTTCTTTTTTTTTCTTTCTTTCTTTCTTTTCTTTTCACCCGAGATTCATTTATCTTCAATCCAATATTTTACTATTTAATTAGCTTAGTCATTGCAAGCTAGTAGGTGGTGGCAAGACTCTAAAAAACATGGTTTTTAAATTATTTTCATAAAATTGCAAAATAGTCCCTCAAGTTTCCAAAATTACGAAAATGCCCCCAAATCTTTTTAAGATCTTATGCACTGCTAATACCCGAGCATTGCTCAAATTTAACGCCCGTTTATTTTATTTTTTTGGAGCCCAGATGGTTACTTTAACCGACTCTCGAAGTTCGGGATATTACAGTATGCGTCATCAATTTTTAGATTACTCGCGCTTTCAAAAAAACTCTAACTAATAAATAATGTAAAAACATGAGAGACAAAATTATATACTAAATATCTCATAAGTTGAAATTTTTTTTATACTATACTTAATTAATAAATTAAATTATTGGTATTTTATTATGACTTTATCTCGTAAAGTATTCAACAAAATAAGATCCAAAAATTTAAAGAGTAAAAGATAAGTAAAGATTAAATGTTTTGTACTTTTACTTGCACTATAGAAAACTCTACATAAGAAAGAATGTAAAAACATGTGAGACAATATTATCTATTTAAATTATTGTTGAAGCTTACTAGAAATTAATAAGATTACTAGAACTTAAATAAAATTTAGATATGAAAAATATTGGTAGTTGT
>JAVXUO010002462.1:0-55630 GCA_033065855.1 Escallonia rubra | reverse complement strand
GTCCATAAATGAGATGTACTCCAGATTCACTCTCATTATCAATGGGCTGAGACTTTTGGGTAAAACTTACCCAGAAAATGAAGTTGTTCGAAAAGTTCTCAGATCTCTCCCAAAAAGATGGGAAGCAAAACTCACAGCCATTCAAGAGGCGAAGGACTTGAATGTGCTGAAGCTTGAAGAATTGGTGGGCTCTTTAATGACTCATGAAATTACGATGAAAATTCATGACGAAGAAGAAACCACCTCCAAGAAGAAGAACTTAGCTCTTAAAGCTGAGACTTCTCATGAGCCGACGGAAAGCAGTGACGATTCTGATCCTGAAATGGCTCTCATCACTCGGAAGTTCAAGAAGTTTCTCGCAAACAAGAGAGATGGGATGTTCAGGAGAAATCCAACAAACCAATCACATCAAAGAAATAATAGTGATTGGAATGTAAGGGAAAATTCTGACGCCTGTTACGAATGCGGCAGAACTGGGCATATAAAGAAATACTGTCCTCAACTCAGAAACAAGACCGCCAACAGCAACAGCAACAGTCGAGACTTCAAGGAGAAGAAGTTCAAATCAAGAAAAGCACTGCTAACTTGGGATGACTCTGATGAAAGCGATAAGGAAGGAAGCGAGGATGAGGACGTAGCTCAACTCTGCTTCATGGCAAACGATGATGATCTCAAGGTAACCCCGGAAAAACATTTTAACGAACTTCAGTCAGCTTTTCAACTCAGTAAAATTATGAAAAGTTGAAAAATAAAAATGCAGATCTAAAAAATAAGGCTTTTTCTTTGATAAATACTGTTGAAGAGTTGGAAGACGAAAAGGAAGAGTTGCAAGAAAAAATTAAATTTTATATTTCTGAAAATGTTTCTTTAAAAAATAATGTAAATGCTTTTAAGAAAGAAAATTTTCTTGAGCATTCTGAAATCAAATCTCTCAGAGAAATCAAAGTTCCAGTTGAAAATGAATCTTTAAAATCTCAACTGGAGGATATGACTACACAAAAAATAAATTTAGAAAAGGAGATTGAAGACCTCAATTTTACTCTTTCAAAATTTACACAAGGAAGAGAGAATTTGGATATTCTTTTGGGTAAACAAAGATGTGTCTTTGAGAAAAGTGGAATTGGTTATGATCCTTCAAAGAAGCAAAAGGACTACAAAAATTTCTTTAACAAAAGCTTAGTTTCCTGCTCACCATTCACTCTCTGTACTGTTTGTAACAAGAAGGGACATTTAGTTAAAAATTGTCCTCTTAATCTTATTAAAAAACAGTCATCTCCTTCTTTTACTAAGAAGAAAATGAAACATGTATGGGTGCCAAAATCTTCTTTATCTAATCTTCCAGGACCCAAGAAAGTGTGGGTACCTAAAGGAACGAAACCAGAATCTGTTGTAGGTATGCTTGAAAGCAAGGGTAGACTGCAACAAATGGATTCTCGACAGCGGTTGTTCAAGACATATGACAGGTGATCGTTCTCTTTTCTCTCACATCACTCCGAAAAATGGCGGGCTTGTTACTTTTGGAGACAACTCAAATGGTAAGATCATCGGTAAAGGTAAAATTGGCACCGGCTCCATTTCTATTGACAACGTATCCTTAGTTGACGGTTTAAAGTTTAATTTGATAAGTATCAGTCAACTAATCGATAGTGGTCACAAAGTTCAGTTTGAAGGCGAAAAATGTCTTATCAGTCATGCCTCGGATGGGAGTACGCTGATCGGTAAAAGAGATGGTAACATTTATACTCTGTCTTTTGATGCATCTGACCATTCCCGTGAAGTATGTCTTTCTGTTCAGCACAATGATATTTGGTTGTGGCATCGTAGATTAGGTCATGTTCACATGGATCTAATCAAGAAACTTCTCTCGAAAGATCTTGTCAGAGGCTTACCAAATTTGAGGTTTATCAAGGATAAAATCTGTGATGCCTGTCAATATGGTAAACAGTCAAAAACTTCTTTTCAAGCCAAAAATGTTGTTTCAACCTCTCGTCCTCTTCAACTCCTTCATTTAGATCTTTTTGGTCCTACTAGAAATGCTAGCCTTGGTGGTAAATTTTATGCCTTCGTCATTGTTGACGATTTTTCAAGATACACCTGGGTTCTTTTTTTAACTCGTAAAGATGAAGCGTTTGAAAAAATTTTCAGTCTTGTTAAACAGCTTCAAAATGAGAAGGAGTTGAAACTTGTCAAAATTCGAAGTGATCATGGCGGTGAATTTGAAAAAGATTTTATTCCTTTTTGTATTCAAAATGGCATTTCACATGAGTTTTCTGCCCCTCGGACACCCCAACAAAATGGAGTTGTTGAGAGAAAGAATCGTACTCTTCAAGAAATGGCCAGAACTATGCTTCAAGAAAACTCTTTGCCAAAATATTTTTGGGCAGAAGCCGTCAACACTTCCTGTTACGTATTGAACAGAGTACTCATCAGACCAATTCTTGATAAAACTCCTTACGAATTGTTCTCAAATCGAAAACCAAAAATCGATTATTTCAGGGTTTTCGGTTGCAAATGTTTTATTTTGAACAATCGTGAGAATTTAGGAAAGTTCGATGCAAAGTCTGATGAGGGAATATTTCTTGGTTATTCACTAAAGAGTAGAGCATATAGAATTTATAACCGTAAGTCTTTGACCATTGAAGAATCTATGCATGTTGTTTTTGAAGAATCTAATGTTGAACAAACAAGTAAGATTGCAGGTGATGATGATGAAGAACTCTCCATGGATTTGAACAACAATCTTAACGTCTCCTCAACTGAGGGGGAGTGTTCAACTTCTCCCAACAATAACGATGAAACTTTGCCACTTCCAAAAAGCTGGAGATATTCTTCTAGTCATCCATTAGACCAAGTTATAGGCAATGTGGAACGCGGAGTTACAACTCGGTCTACGGTAAATCTCTTCTGTAAGGATTTTGCTTTTCTTTCTCAAATAGAGCCTAAAAATATTTCAGAGGCTCTAAATGATTCTGAGTGGATTCTTGCCATGCAAGATGAATTGAATCAATTTGAGCGAAGCGAAGTTTGGACACTTGTTCCGGCTCCTGTTCAACAAAAGGTCATTGGAACCAAGTGGGTTTTTCGAAACAAACTTGATGAAGATGGCCATATTGTTCGTAACAAAGCTAGACTAGTTGCTCAAGGATACAATCAAGTCGAAGGGGTTGATTTTGATGAAACTTTTGCCCCTGTTGCACGACTTGAAGCTATCCGAATTCTTTTGGCATTTTCATGTCATTTGAACTTCAAACTTTTTCAAATGGACGTGAAAAGTGCTTTCTTGAATGGGGTAATACAGGAGGAAGTTTTTGTTAAACAACCTCCCGGTTTTGAAAATGAAAAATATCCCAATCATGTCTTTAAATTGAAAAAGGCTTTGTACGGTCTTAAACAAGCTCCTCGAGCTTGGTATGATCGTCTCAGCAGCTTCCTCATTGATCATGGATTCTCTCGTGGCAAAGTCGATACTACTCTCTTTACAAAAACTCGTAGTTCCCATATTTTAATAGTTCAAATATATGTTGATGACATTATTTTTGGTGCCACTAACAATGATCTTTGTCAAGAATTTGCTGAAAATATGCGCAGAGAATTTGAGATGAGCATGATGGGTGAACTTACTTTTTTTCTTGGACTTCAAATCAAGCAGTCCAAAGACGGAATTTTTATCAATCAGTCTAAGTACACTCGGGAACTTTTGAAAAGGTTTGGCTTGGAAAATGCTAAACCTAGAGGTACTCCTATTTCCCCCAGCGTCAATCTTATCAAAGATGAAAATGGTAAAGATGTCGATAGTAAACTTTTTCGTGGTATGATTGGCAGTTTACTTTACCTTACTGCATCTAGACCTGACATCATGTTTAGTGTTTGCATTTGTGCCCGTTTTCAAGCCTGCCCCAAAGAATCTCATTTATCTGCTGTTAAACGTATTTTTAAATATCTCTCTGGTACTCTAAACTTAGGTCTCTGGTATCCTCGTAATTCTTCAATAGATCTAGTTGGATTTTCAGATTCTGATTATGCGGGTTGTCTTGTTGATCGTAAGAGTACTAGTGGCACATGTCAGTTTCTCGGCGATGCTTTAGTTTCCTGGCACAGTAAGAAACAGACATCTGTGGCTCTATCCACCGCTGAAGCGGAATATGTTGCAGCTGGAAGCTGTTGTGCCCAAGTTTTATGGATGCGTCAAACATTACAAGATTTTGGTGTCTCTTTAGCGCTTATTCCTATTATGTGCGACAGTAGCAGTGCTATAGATATTAGTAAAAATCCTGTCCAACACTCACGCACTAAGCACATAGATATTCGTCATCACTTTCTCCGCGACAATGTTCAAAAGGGGTTAATTGAACTTAAGAAAGTTGGCTCTGAAGATCAGCTCGCCGATATCTTTACAAAACCTTTAGCTGAATCATCTTTCTGTTCTCTTCGTCGTCGTTTGGGAATGTGCGATCTGAGTTAGTTTTTGCTCAGCTAATTTTTAGCTGTCTAAAATCCCCTTTTCAGTCGACTCAAAGTCCTTTTTTTCAGTCGACTAAAGGCCAAGTTTCAGTCGACTCAACCCCTTTCAGTCGACTAAAAGTCCTAGTTTCAGTCGACTCAACCCTTTTTCAGTCGACTAAAAGTCCTAGTTTCAGTCGACTCAACCCTTTTTCAGTCGACTAAACCCCTTTCAGTCGACTCAACCCCTTTTCAGTCGACTAAACCCCTTTCAGTCGACTCAACCCCTTTCAGTCGACTAAAATGTCCACTTTCAGTCGACTCAACCCCCTTCAGTCGACTAAAACTCTTTTGCCTATTTATATGCCACCTTTTTCACTTTTACTTTTTACTGTTTCCCTTTTTCACTGTGTCTGTCACTTTCACTGTTTCTCTCCTCTTTTTGTCCACCTGTCACTCCACGGACCCACATGGCTTCAAACCAACGCAATCAAAGTCGTCGTCGCTACATTATTCATTCTGACGAAGACAACGATGGGTCTCCGCCTTCCACCAATGACGCGCCTGCCACTGTCGCTGCTCCACCGCCTGCCGCTGTCGCTGTTCCACCGCCGACCACCCGTCCTCGTACCCGTCAAGCATCCAACGCTGCTTCACGTCGTACGACCTCCGCAACTGTCCCTTCGTCATCAGCACCGTCCTCTTCAGGTACTGTAGTTCCTCCTCCTCCCCATGCCTCTTCTTCGTCTGCCCCTCCACCATCCTGCCCACCCCCAACTTGCCCATACACTTCATCTTCCGACATCCTTCACATTCCCCATTTCTTTCCTACTCCCGAAGACCAACTTACATATTACACCCTTTTCGTCAATCGGGAAGTCATCCCCGGTCGCCCAAGTGACGTCAATCTTATGACGCAACTTGGTGTTACCGCTCTGTTTGAGCGAATGGGAGGGCTCTGCATTCTCTCTCCCCCTCCACTTATTATCCTGCTCTAGTTCGCATGTTCTACTCCAATTTGCACTTTGATGCCCAACCCCCTACCTTTCTGACCTCGTATGTGAATGGGGTCCACATTCGTCTTGATGCCACCACTTTGGCACAGATTTTTGGCTTTGAAAATCAATCTTCTACCCTTGTTTTCACTGCGAACACTTGGTGTACCTCCAGTTCTTTTACCCCACTCCAACAGACCCAAATACTCTTAGGGGACCCATCTATCACTCATCCCCATAAACCACAGTTAAGTGACATGTCCCCTCTTTCTCGTGTTCTTCACCTTATTCTCTGTTACAATCTTTCGGCTCGTTCTGGCTCTTATGCCACATTCTCCTACTTAGATATCATTCTTCTCACCCATTTTCTTAGGGGTTCCCCGTTAAACATTGCCGGAATTATCATGCTTGTCATGCATGCCCGAAAAAACAAGTCTACTGCTAACCTTCCCTTCGGCCTTCTTTTGACTCGAGTCTTTGAACATTTTAATGTTCCCTTGCCTCACTCTAACTCGGAACGCATCCTTCTTCCAAGTCATCATGTGCTCGACGAAACTTCTCTTCGTCGCGCCGGCTTCACCATCCGCTTCGATCTCTCCTCCAACACTGCCCTGCTTGAACGCCCTTCCCAGTCTGTCCCAGCTTCCATTTCTGCTCCCTTCACTGCTCCTGAAATTCCGTCAGCCCCCTCTTCTGCTTCCATCCCACATTTTTCACCACCCCCACCTCCTTCTCCTCCGTTCATTCCTCCTGCTCCTACTGACCCTTCCACCTCAGTTCCTCCTCACCCTGCTGATCCCTTCTTCACTAGCCCCCTCAACGACTTTTCCAATCTTGATTTTGATGAATTTCTCACTTCTGATCACCCCGACCTCTCTGACACCCTTTCTCGCATCTCAACCTCGATTCAGCTCATTCTCGAATCCCAAACCACTCTTGCTGCTTCTGTAACCAATAACCACACCATTCTTCTTCAAGAGCTTGCTGCTCTTCAGCAGTCGGTTCAACATTCTTCCGCCCAGCTTCTTTCCAACCAGATAGATTTTCACAACCTCCTAAATGACCTTACTGCTAACCTTACCACTATCCCTCTCAATCAAACCCCCATTCTTGAAACCCTGTCACGGATGCAGCATGACCTTCACCACCAGCAAGAGGTCGCTCTTCAGGATCATCGACGCCAGGCCCATCTCACGACGAGCATACTGACTGAACAGAATCGTTATTTGGCTCATCAGACTTTCGATCAGGCGCATGGCTTTCGGGTGACTCGTCCAGATATCTTTCCCTCTCACCATACTGGCAACTACGGAGAAGAATGGTTCTTCAACCCGCATCTTCCTTACAATCCTCCGCCGCCGCGCTCTCCTCGCGTTGTTGAAGTAGTTGAAGTCCCCACCACAGATCCGCCGCCTGCTGCTGCGCCCCGTACTCGTCAGGCTGCTCCACCGCCCAATGATCCCTCTTCCTCTGCCCAAGGTTCTCGCCGCCGTCGGCCCTAGTTTTTTATTTATTCTTTCCTTGTTGCTCTGGATGCCCCCACTTTTTGCTTTGACAAAGGGGGAGAACATGTTTTAATCATTTAATCAATCGTTTTGCTTTATGCAGCTGTATTAAATCTGTTTATGATTAACAGGTGCTCTTTCTATTGTTCTTTTATGCGATGGTTATCTGATTAAGGGGGAGTATGTCTTTTAATATTGTCATCATCAAAAAGGGGGAGATTGTTGACTTGTTGATTTTGATGATTTCGGACTTAACTTTTCTAAACTTTAATCTGACAATATTATTAAAGGTAAAAAATTGCAGGTTTTATCTTAATCAAACAAAGACATAATCTTGACATGGATGATAGAGATTGACAGAGACTTTGCACGACCTTGACAATGGATGACAAAGACTTTGGACTCAAGCTTTGGACTACACAGAGAAAGATTCAAGATCTTAAAAGTATATCTTTTCTTGTTTAGTCTTTTCTTTAAAAAGCCTTTCTTAAAGGATCTGACAGAAATTCTAGTAAAGAACGAAGCCAAGTGTTTTTAGTCGAAGTCAAGTTTTTGAGTCGAAACCAAAACTTTTTAGTCGAAGCTAAGACTTTCAGTCGAAGCTAAGACTTTCAGTCGAAGTCAAGTGTTTCAGTCGAAGCTAAGACTTTCAGTCGAAGTTGAGTGTTTCAGTCGAAGTCAAGACTTTGAGTCGAAGCCAAAATGTTTCAGTCGAAGCAAAACATTTTAGTCGAAGTCAAAATCTTTTAGTCGAAGCTAAGACTTTCAGTCGAAGCTAAGACTTTCAGTCGAAGCTAAGACTTTCAGTCGAAGCTAAGATTTTTCAGTCGAAGCCAAAATGTTTTAGTCGAAGTCAAAATCTTTTAGTCGAAGCTAAGACTTTCAGTCGAAGCTAAGACTTTCAGTCGAAGCTAAGACTTTCAGTCGAAGCTAAGATTTTTCAGTCGAAGCCAAAATGTTTTAGTCGAAGTCAAACTCTTTTAGTCGAAGCAAAACATTTCAGTCGAAGGCAAGACTTTCAGTCGAAGCCAAGACTTTCAGTCGAAGCCAAGACTTTCAGTCGAAGCTAAGACATTTGAGTCGAAGCTAAAATGTTTTAGTCGAATCCTTCTTGTTTGGCTTTTCTACCTAACAGTCCTCTATTTCCTTTCTGTATAAATAGGGAATCTGTTAGCGCATTTATTACCTTTTTCTCTCGCGCAAATTTTCACTCTGAAAAACTCTCTCATCTCAATCTCTTGTTCTTATCAATTATCTTTTGAGTGAGTTTATTTTAGAAAAAGTTCTTTGTAAGCTTCTTGGTTTTGTTCTTGAAAGAATTTAGATCTTCCCACCTAAGAAGGCTTAGCTTTAAAACTTTCATTGTATATTCTGCTCAAGAAGGAGCCTGTTTATAGTACTCAAATTGTAATCTCTTTTCATTTGTAATCTGTTGGAAACCTAGGAAGGGTTTCGGATATTGTACTGAGGTTTGAGCTAGCACCCGAAGCTAGCTGGTTTAGTGAAAGGCTCGAGTAGGTCTCCCTTGTGTGGAGTGCTCGAGGACTGGACGTAGGCTGGTGGGGCCGAACCAGTATAAATCTCTGTGTTAATCTTGTTATTGTTGTATCCGTCTTTACGTTGTAATCTTAATTTTTATATTCATACCTTAAGTTTGAAAAACACCTATTCACCCCCCTCTAGGTGTATTTAGGGACCTACAGTATTCAGTTCCTGGCTTGTACATATGAGTCTTTTTTATAATTGATTATATATATTTCTTTCTGTATTGATTATTGCGCGTTGTTGTTGAGAAATGAATATTGTATTACAGGTCTGGGTAATTGAAAAATAAAAATAACAATTCAAAAAAAATTGATTTTTGGCGACGGATTAAATCAGTCGCTAAATAAGCTTTTTAGCGACGGAATAGTCCGTCACTAAAAATTATTCCGTCGCTAATTTTATAAAAAAGAAAATAAATTAAAATACTAAAAATATAATTAGCGACGGAATATCCGTCGCTAATTAAAAATCAATCCGTCGTAAAAAATTACATATTTAGCGACGGAGTTCAAAATTCCGTCGCTAAACTATTACTGACGGGCTTTTATACGAGGGACTTTTAGCGACAGATTCACCGTCGCTAATTGTTTTAGCAACGGAATAAAGGCTTTTAGCGACGGATTTTCCCATCGCTAAAAGCCTTTTTTCTTGTAGTGAATCATCCTAGCCCACTCTCATTACGCAAAGTACGATTCTACAAAATTGTGTTACCTATACTCTATGGTTACCTATCTATGAAATCAAACTTGTCAAATCCTATGCACTAACACATACTCTAAATCATCAAATTCAACATCAACTTAGATTTATCAAAATACTAGATTATAAACTGCTTAGCTTAAACAATTACAACTTAGGTCCTTTGCAGCTCAGGTTTCTAAGAATGGATTAATAGTACCGACTAGTGCAGTGGTCTTCCGACACAGTAGTAGTGGGCTCACCGGAATTTCACAAAGACTGTAAACCCCATTCCCGAGCATGCTACAGTTGATCATCACCTGCAGAAAGGAGTCTAACGAAGGGTGAGCTTTTGAGAGCTCAGTAAGTTCAAACAAGTACAAATCGTTTGAAACAATATTTTCCAGTCAATTCCGTAACAATTACTATACGATACAAAGTAAATAAATTCAAAGATGTTGATCCTGGGCAGATGCGATACCGTTCAGGCAAAGCCAATATGCAATGTCATTTAGGCAATGCATAAGACAGTGTATACATGCATGATGTACGAATACTAGTCCCAGAGGGTACTAGCCTGCGTTCCACGCAGGACTCAAACTAGCCTTATAACGCCTCCCATAGTACGGTTCCCTAGGTCGACACAAAATCAACAATAACAATGAGTACTTAACATGAACTCAAATAACCGAAATCAAATTCATCACTCAGAACATAAGAATGGCCACCAACCAATGGCAAGAATAAATACGGACAATTATCAATTTTAAGCATGACAATTTTGAAGAAAGAATGCAAATAATTATCGAATTTGCTTAGGACAGAAAAACATGAGAACGTCAATAGATTTCTAAAGAATATTTATGAGTACGATTGATAATAGCTATAAGCAAATCGAAAGAATATTTATGAGTACGAGTTATCAAGAGTTCAGAGGAAAGTCCTTACCCAGGTTTCAGATAGAAACCCTTACATGGATCTGCAGCGAAATTATCTTAACCGGTAGTCTTTAGCTTTAACCTAACTGAGATAGTCAAATCATCAGAACACACCCTACACTACAATATTAGAAACTCAATACGGACGCAGGCATATCCCCAAAATAACCTTCCCCCGGTATGTAAAATTACCAAAATGCCCCTCCCAAACTTCAATCACCAGAACGACCTTCTCGTGAGTAAAACTGCTAAAATAATCTTACTGTATATGAATTTACTCAACAATACCCTTTATAGGTAAAATTACCGAAATACACCGTTCGGATGGAATATTACCAAAATACCCCTGAAAATTTTTGGCGCCGGAAAAATTCCGAAAACATCTTCAAACATTATTTTAAGCATTCTAAAGTCATTTTGGGTTAAAAAGTACTTTAAGGAAATTTTTCCCAAAACTCCCAAACAAGTGTCGGGACCGAGGGTTCAGAAGTCGGTTCCGCTAAAAATAGCTATCAGTCTCTGAATGGCACAAAATTTTAGATATTACAAAATATTAGTAAAATAAGATTTTTCTAAAAATTTTAGGTTAAAATAATTTAGTTTGCTATGCTAAATAAATTGCTAGTTTCTTTTCATCGATGCCCTAATTTAGCATCCTTCGAGGATACCGAAAATTTTCAAAATATTCCAGAGTATACGTCTCGTAAAAATATTGAGGGTTACTGCTTTGCACTTTGCGAGATTTTGTACCGAGATATTATTAAAAGTTAAGCTTAAAACTGTCAACCTAACCCCCCTTCTTTTAGTGACAATAGCAGTCATTATTCGCGGGTTAAAAACACACTATATCACCTTCACACACACACACGCGCACACACACACACAGAGTCTCTTCTTCCTTTTGAGCACACACTCACATACACACTGCTACACACTTAACACACACACCTCCACCTAAACACACACATTAATACAACCATATACACATATTACACACAATTACACATACAAAATTCACACACACACACACGAACTTGAAGAACACGCATGCTGTCACACACTCCCTACACTCTATCACACATCCAAACACCCACATAACCCTCTAAACCCTAAAAAACACACACATCTCACCATCTTCATCCTGCACACACTAATACACCACACCTACATAGTTTGCACACATAATTTCTCATGAACACGCACACAATAACACACACCTGCACCTCTGTGCACACACACAGAGGTCACATACACAGAGAGTCCATCCATGGCCCTAAAATACACACTCAATTTGCAGGCGCTCACTCTGAGGCCTTCCCTCACATAGCACCCACACATATCACTCACCATACACCAAAATTCCCATTATTTCTTGAAGAACACCCGCATATATATATACACCCCCCCTCCCAAGAACACATATAACACACAGTTGTGCACCCACTAGACACATTGAAATTTCACACTGAAATTAAGAATGAAGACACCTTGAATAGAATTCTGCCAAAACTCTCCCGGCCCTTTCATTCTCCATTTTCCCCTGTTCTTCTTCTCCCCGAAGCCATGTTTCCTCTATTTTTCCATTGTTTGCTTATTTTCAATTTCCTTTCCCTCCCCCTCTCCCGTGCCTATATTTTCTTTTCTTTTGTTTCTCTTAAGACTATATCCCTTTCATTTGTTTATTATATAATTTCATTAGTCAATACTATGAAGTAGAAGGTGGCCACATTATGCTCAAGTTCTCCGAAAATTGACACCTAGCACCCAACTTTCAAAATTTGCAATTCAGCCCCAAAGTTTGAGTAATTATATTTAGGCCCTAAATTAATTCTAATCTTGATTAATTTAACTAGATGTCAATAAAATATGTACTATCACTCATGTTAATATTTTTCATCACTAAAAATATTAATTTACATTTAAACGCCAAAGTTTTCTAAAATTACAAATGGCCCTAAAAGTTTTTAAAATTACATTTTTGCCCAATTTTCTTTTAAGCTTTCTTTCTTTACTACTACCCAAGCATTGCTCGAAATTATATCATGTTTACTTTTTAGAGTACATATGATTATTTTAAACGGCTCCCAAATTTTGGGATATTACAAAAAGTACCTACAAAATCTTTCTCAATTTGAAAATGGACAATTTTTGTGGGACGGCCCAGAAAGGCAATACAACCAATTTTTTTGGGGCGGAGAGAGTAATATATAGTTAATAATTTTAAGTGAAAAAAGAAAATAAGAAAACCAAATAGGATGATGTGTCGCGTAAGTAAGAGTGGTAGAAAAGAAAAGAACACTAAAAAAAGTTAATGTAGTTAAAGTTCAATGTTATATAATTAAAATTTTAGAATTCGTTTCCTAGATTTAAAAGGTTTACAACAATTGGAGTTTATAATGTTCAAAAATATTTTAATCATAAATTATAGTTTTAAAACCCCGAAACCCTAAAATACTTTTAACAAATTTAAATTAATATTATTAGCGATATATATATATATATATATATATATATATATATATATATATATAATTCTGCTTTCTCGGGGGCAGCCGTCCAAGGCTCCATTTCAACCCCGTCAGATCCACTTTGAGAGAGATAGAGAGATACCGAGAGAGAGGAAGGGTAGAGAAGGAATTTTTCCGGTGAAGCTTTTTCGGTAAGCTTGCTTTAAAAATTTATGCTTCATATGTACATATATATGTGTATTTCTGTAGGTGCATAAGTGGGTATTATTTAGTATAAGAAGGCTGCAAAAAGGGTTCGATTTTGAATGAGTTTCGAGCTTCCGTAATCGTAGTTATGAGCGTGAATTGTATGTGTATATATGTGAGTGGAGGGGCTGAATTTTCAGCCATGTAGACAATGTGTTTTGGTGTGCGTACGTGCTGTGTTGTGCATTGTGCGTGTGGAGAGCATGGAGCAGCTGCCAATATGTGGAGATTTGGTGCAGGTTTGTGAGGTGGTTGTGGCGTTTTGCGTGTATAAAGGTGAGAAAGGAAGGAGGTAAATAGCAACGTGGGGAGGGAGTTGCTCCTGTGTTATTGTGTATATGTTTTTGGTGTGAAATGTGTTTGTTTGTGTGAGGAAAATGGGGGAACAGCTGGGCACAAGTGTGTGCTTGTCTTTTAGTGTAAGCATGTGAGTGATCATGTGTGTGTTTATATATATGTTTGTGTTAAAGAAATAAAGAAAAGGGAGAAGAATGATATAGACCCACTACCGTGAGGCAGTGGGTGTGGGGAAATTATGCATGTGTTGTGTTTGTGTAAGTGTGTGGGTGAGTGGTAAGTGGAAAATATGTGTGTGTGTGTGTGTGTGTGTTTATATAAGTGCCACATGTTTGTATATGTGGGTTTTGGTGTGTGAGCAAGTGGGGGGTAGTGGTAAAATGAGAGAGGAGGGGTGTATGCTTTTGTAAGGCTGCGAATATGTATATTATAGGTAGGTGCGAGTCTTGTTTATATATATATATATATATATATGTATATATATCAAACAAGACTCACACCCCACTTGTTCTGAGTTGAGAGTGAAGAAGTGCATTTTCTTAGGCTATGCAAGTAGGGTAAATGGGTACCAATTGTGGTGTCCTGATTCTAAGTCATCTAGGTTCCTAATTAGCAGATATATGACCTTTGATGAGACTTCGATGGTTTCGAAGAAGGAAGAGTTGACTGATGGACGGAAAGACCACGGTGCCAGGGAGAAGGTGGAGCTGGAGGTCCGAGCTCTAGATTCTTTGATTAAAATTTGTACAGATAAGGAAGATAGTTCTCATTCTAGCAAAGAGAATGAATAAGAACATCAGAAATAGTAGTATAGCATTGCAAGAAACAAGCTGATAAGAGAAATTTGACCTCCCTCTTAGTGTGGTAGAGAGTGTTGAGGTTGAAGCGCATGTTACATACATGGAGGCCATCAAGAGCATGGAATCAGCGCAGTGGACAGTTGCTATGAGTGAGGAAATGGAATTTCTTTATAAGAATCAAACGTGAGAATTGGTGAAACTGCATGTGGGCCAGAAGATTGTTGGTTGCAAATGAGTCTACAAGAAGAAGAAGGGAATTCCTGGAACGGAAAGAAGGTATTGATTACAATGAAATATTTTCTCCTGTAATAAAACATACTTATATAAAAGTGTTGCATGCTATGGTTGCTCTGTATGACTTCGAGTTAGAACAGCTCGATGTCAAGATAGCTTTTCTACATGGTGAGTTAGAAGAGCAGATATTCATGCATCCGCCAGAGGGGTTCACGATCCAAGTTAAGGAATATCATATTTACTTGTTCAAGAAATCTTATATGGATTTAAACAATCTCCAAGACAGTGGTATAAGCGGTTTGATACTTTCATGCTAGAAAGAGGTTACACCAAGAGTCCCTATGATATTTGTGTGTATCATGAGAGGCTCTGCGGATGGTTCTCATATATACTTGTTGTTGTATGTTGATGACATGGTTATTGCTGCAAAAACGATGTCAGATATTAACGGTTTGAAAGAACAGTCGAAAATAAAGACTTAGGTGCAGCGATGAGGATATTAGGGATGGAGATTTAGAGAGATCGTCCTGCATAAATTTTGTACTTGTCCCAGAAAAAGTACATTGAGCGGTACTGCAGCGCTTTGTTATGGAAAACTCCAAACCTGTGACTATTCCTTTGGCGACACACTTCTAGCTTTCAGCAGCTGATTCCCCATAGACCCAGGAGAAGGTGGAACACATGGCATGTGTACCATATGCTAGTGCAGTAGACAGTCTCATGTATGCTATGGTTTGTACGAGACCCAATATTTCTCATGCTGTCAGTGTGGTTAGCAGGTGTATGGGTAATCATAGAAAAGCTCACTGGCAGGCGCTGAAGTGGATACATCGATACCTGAGAGGTACTGCAGATATTGGTTTAGTCTACCATCGGGGCAGTGATGCGAATGGTAGAGTTATTGAATATGTGGATTCAAACTACGCTGGAGATTTGGATAGGAAGAGAAATTTGACAGGTTATGTCTTCATTTTTTCAAGCTGTGTGATCAGCTGGAAGGTTACTCTTCATACTATTGTTGCTTTGTCTACTACAAAAGCTGATTACATAGAGACGACCGAAGCAGTGAAGGAAGTTATTTGGTTGAAGGTCTTGGTTAGTGATTTGGGGTTGAAGTAGGAGTCTAACACTGTTTACTGTGACAGCCAGAGTGCCATACATCTGATGAAAAATCAGAAGTTCCATAAGCGGACCAAGCACATTGATGTCAGATTTTATTTTATTCGGGATGTGGTTTCTCAGGGTATTGTTATGGTAGAGAAGATTTCCACAGTTGCACACACACACATACCCATGTACCCATGTTCGGACACATACACATACCTGGAAAACTTTTTCAGAATGTTTCAGATTGCTATCTTAATCTCCCAAAGTTTAGCTACTATTATTTTACAAGGAATTCCCAGAGACCTTCAATATTGCAAGTTGACAGTTCTTCTCAAGCTATTTCGTATCATGGGAATAAATTTGATTGCAACATATTAGAAAACTCTGTCTTGAGTAGGGGGCAAATAACTATAGAAAGAAAGGGTCTTTTAAATACGCCTCAAAGACTCTTTTTTTTGTTTCCTTTTTTTGACAACTTTCCCAATAGTTTCATTTTCTTAGGTCCAAGTTTGGGTTTCCATCTTCATGGTCCATCTTGTTGTGTTAGGGGGGGGGGGGGGGGGGTTGTATAAGCTGACCCTTTTACCTGGCCAAGAAAGACACTAGTCCACGAAGTTTACCTGGTCATTAAGAACGCTTGCTCCTCAAGATACTTGGCTATCAAGTTGTTCGTTTCTCCATAATTTGATTTATCAATAGTTCCAAAGAACTTGTATAGTAAGAAGGAAAGCAACCAATTTTATTCGATAAGATATTTTACACAATACATTGACAATAAGAAAATAAAGGTGACTTATCCATCACCTTCACTTATTCAAATTAAAGTACGAAATACATAAACATCAAGGATACTAAAATGACAGTGACAAGTGTGAACACCATATCTTTCCTCCCTAAGGAAATTATTACGGCGATAGATTTTCATTTGATCTCTGGAGCAGGAGTTTCAGCTTTGAGAAACTTCATCAACCATATAGCTGAACTTTTTGGGTATCGTTTTAACCCATTTTTGAAATCGACATGCACCAAGCCAAAACGGACAGTATAACCTTGAGTCCATTCAAGATTGTCTAACAGCGACCATGCGAAGTACCCCTTTACAATGACCTTATCTTCCCTGCAAAGATGCTTAGGCATGTTATTACACGTTACTAACAGGGAATTTACTGAAATTGGGAAACAAATAATTTCCTACTACGTGTTTATTCATTAAAAAAAACTTCCTCAGGGGACTAAATACCATACTACTGGACGGTTTTATTGCTTGTCATCAACTTTAGATGCCTCGAATTGCAAAATAAAACCTTTTTCGTGGTTATTTTATCAAAGACAATCATATTTTTTTATTTAAGTGGTGAAAATCCGTTTGACAAAATAAATTGAAAACTAGCTAGTCATGAAATATCAATAACCAATGCCCTTGTCGATATAGCTAAATCTAATTTGGTTATAAAGGAACAAAAAATGAAAAGTTTATCTAGTACACTTAAAAAAGAAGACTCTACTGATAAAAGTATACAAATAATATATTAAGATCAATTTTGGTATTGCAGAGACGTTTTTATTGTGCTTATATAAGCATCTTTTGATAATAATTTGTACATTTGAATGGCATAACCTTAAAAAATTCTCGTCTTCACTTTTTTTTTTCTTTTTTACCATATAGTTTGTAAAAAATAGCCATAATGACTAGTTAAATAACGAGGAGGTGCCACCTTATGCACATATAGAATTCACCAATAAGATTACATAGAGCAAAGTTATAAGATTAATACATTATTGCATGAAGCAATCATATAAGGTTTAAGAAGTTTAACCAACATGACCTAGTAGGATAGCGCAAAACCATGTAGTAAGCAAATTGTTGATCAATATTTAACAAAAAATTTAACAATTTTTTTTACTAAACATGCTTACGAACTTAGATTTGTCTTCAAATGTAATAATGTTTTCAATCTAAGTCGGACAATAACTAAATTTCAACATAACTCGTATCTTTTTAGATTTGATATGCAATTCTATTTTTTAGTTATCATTTTTTTTTCATTTGATATAAGAGAGTGTCTGTAAGTGTTTAAAAGTTAATATGTAGGTATGTTGCTAAGGTAGAATTTAGAATGTTTAAGAGTTCATGTACTCGGAACATAAGAACACAATAGAATGAGATTTGTTACAAATTTTCTAACATAAAATTAGTTGAATTTAACTCATGCTTCATCCACTATATTATCGTTTGCTTGTGTAAGATATATGGGAGCGTCTATTTTTATCCCTCATATTCTTGTTTACACATTATTTTATAGCTAAAAGATTACGTAACACAATATGATGTAAAAACAAACTTTCTCTACATTCGGTTTCAAATATCATTAGGTAATGTACCAAGGTTATCAATCGAGTTGAAATTTGGCTCAACACAACTTAAACAAAATTACATTTGTTGTATACGTAATTTTATCTTTTAGCACTAGTATACATATTCGTGTGTGTGTGTGTATTTGTGTGCGTGCGGGCCCGCGTGTGTATGTTTGCGTAGCGTTTTCTTTTCATATTATGCAATATTTTCACAAATATGATACTCAAAATAAACTTTTAATATGTTGGTATATATATTGCTAACATAGAACTTTCAGTTGTTTTAAATTGAATTAATACTAAAATGCAGTCATGCAGATACCACTAAATAATATAAGTTCATATTTTCTTCCATATAAAGTTTATCTTATTTAAACTCATGCTTTGTCTACTATTATTGTACTAGAATCTTAACATAGTGATGTTAGATTTTGGGAGCGTCTTTCAAGCACTACACGGACGTATGCTCGACCTTGCTTCACACCTTATTTCTTGACTAAAAGAAGATAAACAGATTTCCACTATTGCACTTTTTGACAACAAAGCATGATGTATAGAAAAGAATTTTCTTATATTTGTTTTCAAATGTTATAAGGTTTTAATTCTACATGTTATTTTAGTAAAAGTTACAGAATTTATACTTCTATTTAAAATCTCACTTTTTTTTTTGTAATTTAAATATGTTTTTTTTTTTCTTTCATGTTATCTAGGTTATATTTTACTGATTGTGTACTGAAATTTTAGCAAAAAATTAAATTAAGGACCTTATCGGAAAAAAAAAATAGTTTGTGTATAGTTCATATACAATAAGGTTATAAAACAGAACCGGAATTCTCCAATTAAGAGGCTGTTTGAGAATGATACACGAATGGTCAAACCTGATTAAATCAGGATTGAAGTGTTTGGCAAGAAAAAATAAACGGATTAAATTCAGAATCCTCATTTTCTTGGATTCTGACTTACTTAGTTTTGGAGAATCATGTTTGACCAAAAGAAGTTCAAATGATCCTCAAATATAAACAGTCATTAAATACTCCATTCCAATTTGAATACACTGTACAGTAATCTTGCCAAACTAAACTTACTTTAATCCCCCTTTATCAAAACACCGCCAATAACTTTTAATCTATTACGTTTAAAATATATTAAAGCTGATTTTAGATTCTGATTCAAATTTAATCAGAATTTACAATTGAAGATCAATCCCAAATGGCCTCTAAATCTCTTACGTTTTAATAGGTAATGGTTTCAAGTGTTAGACACACATGCGCGCGCACGCACGCACGCACACGCATACATATATATGTACGTACATATATATACACACACGCACGCGTGTGTGTACTACCTTCAATAAAGTCTTGATTGGTTATTGTATTGGTTAGATACATATTTGTTATGTTTGAAATTGACGTTTGAATTACATGAGCCTTACTAATCAAGATATTTATTATTCTTGCAGATTTTATTAATTGTAAAATTAAGGATCCCAACCAAAATAATGTTTGGAGATTTTTAGGTCACTACTATGTTTACTAAATATTTGTATTAATCGTATATTACATTGAAGATAGAATGTGAAAATGTGTTGCGTGAAGAAGCTAGCTACCATTGTGTTTCTCACTTCGATTCTTCTATATTAATTATGGCTCAGGAACCTTAGTCAAACTCATCAATTAATAAAGTAGATATAGCTCCAAAAAGTATAATAATCCATACCACATAGCCTTAAACAAAATATAGATTAGTATCTTAGAAAAAGTATACCTACTTTTGCTAAAACTACAAATCGTTGGTAAGAGTGGTTTTGCCTATAGAAAGCTTGTTTTGAGCTATAAGGAATAAGATGAGTGCCAAGTTTAATCACAAGTATCTTCAGATAAAATATCAAAAATTTGGTTACGATAGCTGTTTGTAATAACTTCAAGTAACCTCCCAAGGCTATAGTACTATTGTATATGTGGCCTATCAAAACTAAGTCTCTTAGCTAAAGAAGTTAAGTTAAGAGTTCTTTACGTTTGGAGTCACAAAGATCATACTTCCTTCTTATCTTCGTCACAAATAATTGTTTCAAGGAATTACAAACTTATCGCGATACAAACATGATATATAGAAGAACATCTTATGATCTCATAAACTATTAAAATTGAAGGCTCGATTGACCGCCATTCGATTCTTATGCAATATTTGTGTACTGTATGTTTGCTTTAATTCCTTTGAGTTATAAGTTTATGAGTAATGAGTTGATTGGGTTGGAGTTCCGTCCCTGGACATCTGCTTTCTTTATAGTTTTATATTACATCTTCAAGTAGCATTCAAATGTATAATTTTTTGAGCCTTTAAAATAATTGAATAGTCTTGCTAGTAACATGTAACTCTAAATAGCAAATACAATTATATTCGTGATTAGAAAGAGTGGCGCTTCTTCCTTATCAGTTTTAGATACTTTAGGTTTATAAGGTTTTGAAAGTGGTAGTAAGCATATATGAGCCTCATAGGTTATTATAGACCGGTAGCTGAAAATTTAAAGGGATTAGAGTTGCAGATAGCTTACTTGATCGCCTTAGAAAGGTAAAGAAGATGGTCTTGATGATACCGTATCCTTCTCTTGTCAGAACGGGATTCTGAAATTGGTAATCCGGTATCAGCCTCATCGAAGCCTGCAATATTCTCATTATATCAAAAGAATGTAAACGATGTACAATGTGCAAGATGTAAATCTTGGATGACATTTTACACTAAAGGGAACGGGCTAGAATATAAGGTAATTACCGTTTTCTGTGACATAGAGAACATGATTGCCATACCCTGTCTTTATGTACTTTAAAAGCTTTTGGATCCCAACAGGGTATGACCAGAACATAGGACCCTATAGTGGAAACATCATGAAATCGTTACGAGTTTCCGATGCCTATTATATGTATAGATTTTGAAACACAGGAATGCGTACCTTTGGACCAATGTCTTTCCCTTTCCTCTGGTCTATAAGATAAATTTAAGAGTACAAAACCTCAAGATCAGGAGGAAGTTCGAATTCATGTTAGATGTTGAAATGATGAATTTGATTCAAAATGAGTTAGCCAAGTGTCTGCAAATACTTACGTGTAGTTATAATTCCTGGGTCGGTCGTGTAACTTAGTTTTTTCTTTCCTCCAATTGGAGTAGGTGCAGTAGTTGCGTATTCCCCTGTGTAGTAATTTATTCCAATAAAATCAAAGGAACCTTTTACCAAATTCATGTCTGCAGTTGAAAATCGAGGAAGTCGATGGCCAACTCGCTCAGTCATCGTCGAGGGATATTCACCCTTCGTCAGTGGACCCATAAACCTAGGATGATATATTGATATGAGTATTGAGTGGTATTCATTGGTAACCTCCAAATTATGCGTAGGAGTCAGTAAAAATCTAAACAATATTCGCTAAAGGTTTGTGACATTTTTGTACTTGTAACGCTTTTATGATTTGTAGGCAACTTTTGCTCCCCAAACCACTAAAACAATTTCATGCCCATTCCCCATGTATTGAGTTGGATGAAAAAATTGTTGAAATAGTATTTGCTTGTACTTTTCTCGATCTCCAATATAATTCTTGAATATGTTGGTTTTTTTTTCTCCATGCATTGATTGGGATGAAAAAGTTATCGCAATACCATTTGCTTTTACTTTTTCTCTATTTCCAATTAATGCTACAACATTTATCAAGTTGCCGATTGAAGTAGTTTATAGCATATGCATCCTTGTTGGGATGATTCACAAGTCTATGATGGTTCATTCATTTATCTCAACATTAATATTCTTGAATATTTTAGGAAATTTTTTTCAGCCAAAAATTTAGCATGTGTATATGAACGAAAACAAAATAATTTAGAACTCAACAAAGCTCGAACAACATGCTTTTAAAAAGTAAAAGAACTTTAACCGTCGCACCCAAAAAAATAAAATAAATAAAAGCTTCCATACTGGGAATTACTGGCCCTTTTTAGGTATTGACGGAGTGGAGACTGAAGATGGCTACAATCATGGGATTAATGCATGCGTTTATATACTTCACCGCATACTTTCCGCTTTGTGGCTAAAGAGAAAACTAGCGGCACTAATGCGCATATGAGTCTATTTGAAGATATAAGTGGAGGGCAACTACGACTTCTTCCAAAATAACTACATATATACACACACACACAAGTGTGTGTACGCGCGCACGCGATCTTGTAACTATAAGAAGAACATGTGCTTAAATTACAATGCGCTTTACTCACCATCCAAGGGTGAAATCGAGGGCCCGTTGTCTAGCGTCTATGTCCTTCAGGTTTCGTTCATCTAGAGGTTCCACCCATGAGGACGTAAGGACAATACCAATCTGGCCTTGTTGACTTTCCTGAATAAACCAATAATATTCGTGTGTTTAGAGAGAGTACTAAAACGTTAGTACATTTAGACGATACAAAGGTTCAGGTGAGAACCTGAAAATTTTCTTTGTATAATTTCACCGCAGACGCATGAGCTAAAAGTTGGTTGTGTGACACCATATACGGCTCTACTCCCGGGTCACCATTTTCAGTCGCCTCACTGTTATGAAATTCCCAAAGTGATTCGTGCCAAACTGAAAGCCGGTGGTGACATAATGTACCCTTTACGTGCTCTGGTGAAGTACCACCTCGACCAGGTGCGAACACACCCAGAGCATAACCAAGTATACTTAGCATTGACGGTTCATTGAACGTGACCCAATGCTTCACCCGATCACCAAATTTCCAAAAGCAAAGCTCGGCATAGTCTCGAAAGTGAGCTCTAAAGAATACATTCAAACGTGAAGGTAAATGCAGGAAACAAGTTAGTAATCATAAATCAACTTACTCCGTGTCTGTTTAAACTATTTCCTAGAATCTGGCAGTTGATTGCTTCAGCCTACATACTCCTAGTCCCTAGCTAAGACCTTCCAAAAGAAATTCTAACCATGCGAGTTCATCAACAAACTAAAATCTAGCAGATCCTAGCGTGAAAAGATTGACCAGGATATTTTGGTAAATGATACGGGCTTCTAATTTGCTTTTTCACACTCCAGTACTTGTCACCAAAGTTTTTTAAGGTGTCTCTACTCAATGGGGAAAAAAACTGAGGTCTGAAATTCTCAACTTTAAGCAATTCATGTAGAATTAATTCAGATCAATAATCTGAAATAACTTGTGCCAAGAGTTTCGTACATGATATCAGGACTCAAGAAACCACCATATTCGTCTTCCAGGGCTTGAGGAACATCCCAGTGGAAAAGAGCCACAAAGGGCTCTATACCTGCTAGAAATACCACCATGGTTGGTAGAAAGGAAGCTTAATTGATCAGATCGAGTAACAAACGTATTGATATTTCTGCTATTACCGTTGGCGAGGAGCTCATCTATGAGATCATTATAATATTTGACTCCTTCCTCGTTCACGCCTCCATTCAGCTTTCCATCTGAATATACAATGGATAACATGATAACATGCTTATAATTCTGATAATGTATATGGTATCCGCATACCCTCGTTTTAAGAGCACATACACGTGTCTCCATGAGTCACAATTAATCATGAATTTTGTGTTTTTATTATTGGGCAGAAAAATATCATCTACTTACTTGGCAACACTCTGGACCATGAAATGGAGAACCTGAATGCTTTCAGACCTATTTTCTTCAGGATCTGCACATCCTCCTACATTACAGTGAACAAAAGGATAGATTGTGTTAGATCATTGGTGCTATCATTCCCAAAGGGGTCTTGTACTGTGGCTTGTTCATAAATTTTCATGTATATTTAATTAGTCAATGTTCCTTTAGGAGGTCGCAATAGTAATGAACTCTGTAGTTCCTACCGAAAGTAGAGAGGAACTGCGTCCATCTTTATTGCATGATTGATCAATATGAGATGAGCAACATAAATGGGCAAAGTTATCGGAATCGGATCAGATCGGCCGGTCAGACCGATTTAACAATGAACCCATGATTTCACCGGTCAAGTTCTTGATTTGAACCAGTTTTGCATTTGACCCGTATGATGTTGGCTTAAGCCGGCCGGTTGTAGCATCAAACTTGTCGGTTGGACCGGATTAACACCCATGGACACGTTTACATTTGTAAAAAATACTCAATGCTATTATTGGACCTAAGATATCCAGTTTGATGTTCTTATTGAGGATCCTAATGCCACTTTTGACCGACCACACATCTTTAATTAGCAAACAACAAAATAAATAATAATATTAATTCTTTGATTTCACACTAGCTTTCTAAGGTTAATCATTCTTTAATAACTCTGGGGTTTAAAAAATTGAAACATGTACATAAAATTTATTTACTTTTACCACAATAGTTAAGCGTTGAAATTTGTTCAACTATTATGTAACTTTAATCAAGCAATTTTATTCTTTCATAATTTTGATTACTATAAATTTATTTAATTGAAGTACCGGTGGAATAGGTTGAACCAGTGAACCGTGAAATGTGAACCGGTACCTTCACCGATTCAATGACCGGTTCAATTTCGATAACTACGTAAATGAGTGAATCTGGCATTGGGCTTGGGTACCTTGTATCGATGATAAAAATCCACAGCCACGGAGCCGTTATCACCATTTTTCACCTTACCTGCCATTTTGTAAAAAAAGGTTGTAAACGGTAGTTTATCTACACAGAATATGTGACATTTGGTTGTTCTTTATGTTGCTTAGCAAGTACATTTGCTGACTTACCAGGAGTTTCCTGCGTGAACGTATCCCATATGCTTGGTCCTCTACCACCTTCAGTGGTTGCACCTTCATACTGAAGTTAGTTGCCATGCGTCCAAAACGGAAAGGGAACACAGTGAGATCCACAAGCTAGGTAGCTAAGAGAATTAATTAATAAAACAGGAAAGAAATATGCATGTATGTATGTACCTGATAAGCGGATGATGACGCTCCAAAGATGAACTCCTTTGAAAAATCAGAACGGCGAGGGAGTGCCATTTGGGGGAGAGCCATTTGTGCTACTTAACTGTGAAAGGTTCAAGTGCTACTTATTTTTGAAAAGTTTAAGTGACATGGTTGTCTATATATACATGTCCGGCTGCTTCAATGGTTTGCTAACTGCGACTACGTGGCTACATTTGACTTGTTCTACTCATATATCTCATATCTCATATATATATATATATAAATGTCGAAGTTGAGAGAATGTTGTCAAGTTATCATTTACTTGGACATTCTCTCAATTCCTCATATGGACTTTTCTATTTTAAAATATTTTAAATTTATTTACCTTTATAATAATGATTTGGACTCTCTCTCTCTCTCTCACCCTCTCTCACACGCACACACACACACAAAATTTTAGAGACCTTTAGTAATACTTTTAGAGACCTTTAGTAATACTTTTATGCTTAGTATATGCTCCTCCGTCCCTAATTAATTGATCATATTTCCTTTTTAAGTTGTCATTAAAAAAAAAAAGATGACTTATCAAATTAATAAAGATTTCACAGGCGTTCTTTTATATTTATCCTTCTTACAATTTTATTATTATATTTGTCTCTCCAAATTTAATCATCCGCCAACCCATTTTTTTCTCCCTCCCGGCCCATTCCACCCCCTCTTTCTCTCTCTTGGGTAGAATCAGATACTTGTAAAATATAACGCATATCTTAAATAAGCGTACAAGTTATATGTGATCAAGTAAAAAAGAATGGAGGAAGTAATTTTTGGTCTCCGGCCCATGGTTAAGTTGATTGACTTGTGAAGTCATCGGTTGTTATAACTATATGACAGTAATATGGTTAAATATAGTTTTCCTTTTTCTTTTTTTTGTTCGGTTGACACGTGAAGTCCTTGGTTGTTAGAGTAATATATTTTGTCAAAAGTTTGTTTTTTTTTTGGCTTACTTGTGAAGTCCTTGGTTGTTATGATCAAAATATATGGCTAAATTAATGAAGGACATTTTATTTCTTGGTTGACGTGGTTAAGTCACTGGTTGTCATAAGTCACTGGTTGTTACGACAATAATATGGTTCGAAGATTTATGAATCGAACATGTGTGATTGTGTTATAGGGTGATTCCGACTATGTCCTCCTTCCTCAAGGTTTTTTGTATTTTTTGGTGTTTGGTGCGTCCATATGATATATAAACGGAAAATGATTTTCAACCACGCTAATTTTTTAAAAACAAAATGTCAAAAAATCACTTGCTAATTGATTTAGGAGCCCAAATAAGTTAAGTTGCACAAAAATTACTTTGAAGTCATTTCCAGCCACGATTATGAAGCCATATCCAGCCACGATTTAGCACTAAGATTCTTTATAATTAGAAATTCAACTATTTAAAACATATACCTTTTACAATCCTTTGATAAACAAAAACTAGGCCATATTTTTGGATGAGATCTCACAACCAAAGGAGTCACTACAGAATTTAGATTACATTAAATAAGTACTAGTAGAAATTAAGTTAAATCAACATCGCATCATATTTTTTTCCTGGTTCTAAAACTCAAATGATATGCATGGTTATTGGATTTTTTGTTTTTTTGTTTTTTTCATTTTCATGTTAGAGAATGTTAGTCTATATTGGTTGGGTAGAGCTTTATAATGTGTAGAAATAATATAATCATCCAAGATAAGATTGAAGACCTTTAGCAGCCCTTTTATGCTTAGTATACACTTTTTTTGTTGACATGATTTAGTCATCGGTTGACTTGTTAAGTCATCGGTTGTTACAATTCTAATGTGGTTAAATGCAATGCTTTTTGTTTTGTTTTTCCTTTTCTATTTTTTTGGTTGACTTGTGAAGTCATTGGTTGTTACAATTCCATTGTGAGAGTGATACATAAGTTATTTTTAGTGTTTTTTTTCCTTTTATACTCCTCTTAATTATGCATTACATTATCTTTGTTTAATTTGTGACACGCTATGATGTTTGTTTTCGTGTCATTTTCCTTTTTGTCTATACTTATTAAAAATCATACATGAATCATGACTCTCTACTCCAATTTACAATTAAAAATTTTGCATGTATCGTTACCGTGATTTTAGTTTAACTTATAAAAGTAGAAAATCAACTATAATTACTCATTGTATAAACATCTTATGACTTAATTTTGACTATTAATACCTGAAAAATACTTTAAGATAACAAAGTAGGTCGCAACTTAATAACTTTCTTTTCTTTATATGGAAGCAATATGTAAAACTAATATGACTTAATTGTTAAAAACACTTTATAAGTACCAAAGTCAGAGTTTACTTGATAAATTAATTTTAATTATATAACGCTGAACTTTGAAACATATAATCTTATTTGAGTGTTCTACTTCTTTTTTACCCTTCTTAATTATGCGACACGTCATCTTATATGTTTGGGTATCCTTTTCCTTTTCATCCCAACTTATCAACTCTTTCATATAATTTATTAATTTGTAAACATGTCATCAACAAACCTTTTAAAACTAGGAAATCAATTCTAAAATTTTAGTTAAATTCCATTAAACTTTCAAACACATAAACTATTTTTAGTCTTCTTTTTTATTTTTATCACTCTTACTTATGCGACACGTTATCCTATTTCTTTTGGCTAATTTTCTTTTCTGCCTCAACTTATTAACTATTTAGTATACTTTATTATTAAAGACATTTATAGACACAATTGGCCAAATGTTTGTAAATCATTTAAAACTGAGAAATCAATTTTAATTTTTTTAAAACTTCACCTCATCAATATACTTATGTATTAAGCCTGAATTTTTATTATTAATATGTCAAAAGCACTTTAAAATAATAAATTAAAATCTCTGAAATGTAATTGAATAAAAATCTTTTAACAAAGTTAAAGATTAATACTTGACATATTTTCATGTAAGCAACATTGTTAAAATAGCACTTTACTTCACACATTGACTCTAATATAATAACCTTCAACTCTAAGATTCAGTCATATACTCATATAAATGCGAGAAAGAATCAATTAAATAGCTCATTTTAAAATTGATTGCTTTATAAAATCTCCAAATACAGATTATACTGTCTCCTCCAAAAATTGTTGAATATAACCTTAAAGAGAAACAATTAAACACAAAGATGTAGCGTGCGTTATTTCTTTTTGATCTTTTAGAAGGGTAATTTTCTAAGCAATTGTTTGCGACTACTGGATCGTAGAAAGATGCCTATAATCTCCAATGTACTAATACTTAATAATCGTTGTTTACTTTTAGTTGCACTTATTAGTAACTCCACAAATTTACTTTTAACAATTGTGAGCACTGGTGTCAACAAAAATGACATTAAACATACTTATCGATCAACAGCGTTACTTCATAGTAGGTTGTAGCGATCTTCCAGGGTAGTAGGCAAAAATAATCTATTATCCAAAACAAAGTAAAATAACTCCATGCGCTTCCATTTCAGTTTCAACATGCATTTTGATTGGTTATTTATTTCTATGCAATAAATTACTAATAAGCGTATTATAATCAGTTACAACAAAAAATTCTGCAAAATGGTAATGTCGACAATTTTCAATTTCTTTATGTCTTTACATCCTTATTAAAGTACGAAAAGAAAGATATACTTCGTAGACCATCTGGTGTGAGGTGTAATCCTCAATTTAGTGTCTTGGATCATTGAACTACTCATTAGTGGAAAATGGATTAAAAATTTTGATGTAAAGCCCGGGTTCATTGGTATCTTTATTTTTATTTGATTAATTTTTTACAGGTTAATAAGAGCTGTGTTAACAAACCGTATATATATAAACCATATCAAAACATTCTAAAACTTTACCTAACAATTATACTAACTTAGTAGGACTTAATCTTGAATATTGCATTCTTTAAATCATTTTGTAATATAAAGATAAAGATTTACACGCCAAAAATGAGAATAAGATATTTTGGATTAAGAAAAAAATGAAGTTACAATTGATATATATATATAGACACACACACACACAGGGTAATCTATGACAAAAGAAATTGAAATTACGATACTTCACAAAATTGTGATACTTCACAAAATTGTGACACTTCACAAAATTGTGACACTTCCCCTCATGAAATACTTAACTTCCTAGGAGTTAATTTTGTTTCTAGCAACTGTAGTATATTCAGAAATTTTTATTATATCAATATATTCAGAAAATTGTGACACAAAATTGTGACACTTCCCCTCATTAATTTTATTATATCAGTATATTCAGAAATTTTTTGGGCAAGACTGCGATGAGTTTCTATAGCAGCTGTAGTTGCCTAAAAATCACTTGAAGCGAATTCACCGACGGGTATTTTTACCGACGGAATTATTCCGTTGTTAAAATATTTTTACCGACGGAACACACCCGTCGGTAAAAGTCCGTCGGCAAAACCATACTTTCACCGACGGTTTTTTAACGGACGGAATTATTCCGTCGTTAAATATGTTTACCGACGGACTTTAAACCGACGGGTGTTTTCCGTCGTTGAAAACTCTTTTAGAGACAGAATTTGGTCCGTCGCTAAAAGTCCGTCGCTAATGCCCTCTTTTCTTGTAGTGAAAATCTTTGTCGAATCGGTTACATTTGAAGAAAGATTTGTACCAGTTATGGATGGATGAAGGTTCAGATCTGGGCGACCATATATCAGAATTTAACCGGTTGGTGTCCCAATTGTCAACACTACAAGAAAATAGGGTTTTAGCGACGGGGAAATCCGTCGCTAAAAGAATTAGCGACGGATTCACCGTCGCTAAATATCTCTCGTATAAAAGCCCGTCACTAATAGTTTAGCGACGGATTTTTTAAATCCGTCACTAAATATGTGATTTTTATCGACGGATTTATTTTTCATTAGCGACCGATATTCCGTCGCTAATTATATTTTTAGAATTTTAATTTATTTTATTTTTTGTCCAATTAGCGACGGACTAGTCCGTCGCTCAAAACCTTTTGTAGCCACGGAATATTCCGTCGCTAAATAACTGATTGAAAGGAATACTTTAGCGATGGAAGAAATCCGTCGCCAAAAGTCAATATTTTTTTTTGATTTTTCAATCACCTAGACCTACACAGAAATACAATTATAAATTCTCAACAACAACGCGCAACAATCAATACAGAAAGAAATATATATAATCAATTATAAAAAATATTTATTATAAAAGAAACTCATACATGTACAAGCCGGGAACCGGAGATAGCCGGTTAGGAGAGGAGCGAAGAGAACAAGCCAGGACGGGGGGGGGGGAGGCTAGGAACGGGCCCGGGAAGGGGCTCATCAGGGGTTCCCGAGTCCCGGATTTGGATCCTGCTGAACCGGGGCCGGGGCGGCTGGTCCATCAGTGCCCTGCTCCCTCATCATCTGGCACACCACTATAGCAATGCGTTGGATCTCCTCGTCGTCCAACTGAGGCCGAGGAGCCGATGTCTGTGGAGGGGCAGCAGGGGTGAGGACGCTCCTATCACGGCACGAGGAGTCGTGCTAGGCAGGCCGCGTATGCGGCCTTTCGGCCGATTCACGACCTCCGGCGTATCCAGCCATCGCTTCAACCCCCTAGTACTCGCAGCCGTACTAGTGGACGCTGATGGCTGTCCGGACTGCTGCTCGGACCCCCTTAGCTGTTCATACGAGGCCTGCAAAAATAGTGGTTTAACGATATGTTAGGGCATTAATTAACGAAACAGACATTGAGGATAGAAAGAAAAAACATTAACTTAAATAAATTGACTCACATCGATCCGCCGGGCAATATCTGAAATATAGTCGCCCGCCTGGTGCGTCTCGTCCTTGTCCTTCTTCCGCACGTGCGTCTGAGTGTAGGTCAGGGTTTACGGTTTACGATTTAGGGTTTAGGGATTACGAGTTCAGCACGTGTAGTTTAGTAACGGAGATCTGTTAAGGAATGGTTTTACAAGTTCTTTTCTTCAACTAAAGAAGTTGCTAACGATTAGAGTTGAAGAGGACGTTACAGTTGACGGGGACGTTACACAGGGTTACAACAAATCATTTGTTGATACGTGCGTTTCAAGATTTCAGTGCTTGCGGATTCTAGATTTAAGGAACTCCATATTCGAGACCCTACCACGATCCATTGGGGGTTTGAAGCATCTGAAATACCTGGACATAAGTTGGAATGGAAATCTCAAATCGCTTCCTACATCCCTTTGCAAATTGCAGAGTTTGCAAACACTACAATTAGAGGGATGCTGGGAGCTAAAAGAGTTGCCTAGGGATTTTGGAGACCTAATCAGCCTCAGATGCTTGGGTCTAACAACACAAGAGAGATTTCTGCCGGCGAATGTTTTCCAAAGGTTGACATGTCTACGAGCTTTAGAAATGTTTCGATGTGAAAATCTAGAATGTCTATTTCAGACTAAGGGGAACAAGACTCAAAGCATCCCGAGTGGCCTCCGCAAATTACACATTACAAGTAAATTCGTTTAAATAAGCATACACATTACAAGTAAATTCGTGAAAGGCAAATGGATATGAAAAACTGGTGCAAAACCTACCTGAAAAATCAAGAGACCGCAAGAGAGATCGACGGCAGTGGCGGCGGCGGTTCTTCGGTTTTGAAGATTGGCGCCGACGGTGGCGGTGGACGGCTATATTCCGTCTGGGGGTGGGTTGCCGGGGATGGCGACGGAGGTGGCGTCGAAGGAAATATCGCCGATGAGAGTTAATAGAGAGAGAGAGAGAGAGAGAGAGAGAGGGAGAAAGAAATGCAAAAGGGGATCTGTGTTTTTTAGACCTTTACCGACGGAACACACCCGTCAGTAAAAATCCGTTAGGAAACCTCTGCTTTCACCGACGGGTATTTTTACCGACGATATTATTCCGTCGCCTCTATGTTTTTGAAAATCATCGAAAATAAAAAAAACCTATACAATATTTATCGACGGTACTTTTAGCGACGGAATAAACCGTCGATGCAAAATCCGTCGGTAAAAATATTTAACAGCAGAGTGTTCCGTCGTTAAATAGTTTTACTGACGGATTTTCATCAACGGTTTATTCCGTCGCTGAAATGGCTTTTAGCGACGGAATAAATTCCGCCGCTAAAAGTCCGTCGTTAAATCCTTCTTTTCTTGTAGTGCAAGTATAGATGTTAAACTCGAGGAGGAAGATTAGACAATTTTGTTGTTATCTTTGCTTCCAGAATCATATGAGACCTTGAAGACTACGTTACTTATTAGGAAGGAGACATTGCTTGTTGATAATGTTATGTCGGCTCTTATGGACTCCAGTAGAGTTAATGGGATGAGTTCAAGCAGTCAAGGCGAAGGTCTGATGGTAAGGTGTGAAAAAAAGAATGGTCATGGAAGAGGCAGAGGTCGATCTAGAAGCAGAAATTCAGGACATGGAAAAGATAGGTCTAAGTCTCGTGGAAAGCAGGACAAGTCTAGTATTGAATGCTGGTATTGTAAAGAGATTGGTCATATTGCAAGGAACTGAGGAAGTGTCCAGAAATGAAGGAGATGAAGAATGGAAGAAACATGTGAACAATGCTAATGTTGCTGAAGAAGATGACAAAAGCAGCGATGGTGATCTCTACTTGGTTTCCTCAGTTGAGCAGCAAGAAGGTAATCTCTTACCAGTTAGAGACAACAGTTTTTTTACGGAATGATTTCTTGACTTTACATGTTCGTTTCATATGTGCTCACATAAGGAATGGTTTGATTGTCTTGCTCCACGTAACGGTGGTACTGTGTTAATGGGTAATGATGCTGTTTGTAAAGACATGGGGATAGATACCATTAAAATTAAAATGTTTGATGGGATTGTGAGAACCCTAGGTGATGTAAGGTACATACTTGACTTAAAGAAGAATTTGATTTCCTTGGGCACACTTGACTCTATAGATTGCAGTATGTCTATAAAAGGTGGGGTCACGAAAGTTAGCAAATGTGCCATGGTGATAATGAAATGTCAGAAAATTGAAAATTTGTATAAACTGATAAGGAACACAGTTATAGGTGGAGCTTCAAAATCAACTCATGCTGGTTCTAGCAATGATAACTCTATGGCATAAATGGCTGGGACACTTGAGTAAGGGAGGTGTGCTGGAACTTCACGAACGCAAACTGTTATAGGGAGCGAAATCATGTAAGCTGGACTTCTGCAAATTTTGTGTATTTGGGAAGCAGAAACGAGTTAGTTTTAAAGCTGCTTCTCATACTAGTAAAGGGGTTCTGAACTATGTGCATTCGGATGTTTGGGGACCAATCAAGCATGTCTCAAATGGGGGAGCTTGTTACTTTATTACATTTATAGATGATTTCTCAAGGAAAGTATGGGTCTACTTTGTTTTGCATAAGTCTGAAGTTTTCAACGTGTTTAAGCAGTGGAAGGCTAGAGTTAAAAATCAGACGGGTAAGAAGCTTAAGTACTTCAGGCTACGGCTGTATCTATGATACGGTTGAATCCAACCCCGAAAGTTAAGTACCAGGTTTTGACATAGAATTCTACAACAGCTGTAGCTATGGCAGAAACTGGAGAAGATATATATATATATATATATATATATGTGTGTGTGTGTGTGTGTGTGTGTGTGTGTGTGTTTGTGTGTGTGTGTCAAACACTACAAGGAATAAGGTCTTTAGCGACGGATTTTCCCGTCGCTAAAGGCCTATATTCCGTCGCTAAAACTTTTAGCGACGGAATGACCGTCGCTAAAAGCCCCTCGTATAAAAGGCCGTTGCTAAAAGTTTTGCGACGGAATTATAAAATCCGTCGTCTAATATAGAACTTTTAGCGACGGATTTATTCGTAATTAGCGACGGATATTCCGTCGCTAATTATGTTTTACGTACTTTAATTTATTTTCTTTTTACGAAATTAGCGACGGGATAAAATATTTAGCAACGGAATTAATCCGTCGCTAAAAGTTAAAGTCATTTTTTTAATTTTTTTTAATTTTTTAATGCCCAAACCTGTAATAAAAAAATTCAAACCAATTGAGTCCTATCCTCCGTCAACAATCTCAGTATATCAAATGCACGATTAACAATCTAAAATTATCGATTAAAACAAATCATCGATCAATAATCAATATTTTTCAAAATCATCGATCAATAATACAATATTGTTCAAAATCATCGATAAATAGTTCAAAATGTACATTAGGGGAAACGCTTTTCACAAGTGCTTTCATCAAACACGCTGACTTGAAAACGCATTTGCCCCATGTGTTGAAAGACTACAAAGTCTCCTAGATGGAGGTCATGTTGTTGCACGAATTCGTTCCAACCCTCTTCGAAGCAAAGAACCTCTTCGCCAACCTTCTTCTTCAATTGAACAAGCCATGACCCCTTACGGCTGGTTAAAGTTGCTTCAAATCTCAACGTGGTGAGCAATCGCCAAAATGCTACCGGTATGGCCTAACATATTCATAATACAGTAAGACATGTAAGTTTTTAACCAAAGATAAAACTTTTAACACACATGAAAACATAGAGAAAGCGGGATGACATACAAGTTCTGTCTCAAAACCAGGCATCATGACCTTGAAGAAATGCCTGTTGACTGAAACGTCCCTGTTCACCGAAGCAGAAGCCATTTAACCTACTTTAACATGAAAAACCAATCGATGATTATTCAATCGAAGATGATTTTACACTTTATATAAAGCTGTAAGGAGAGTAAGAGAATCAAGGTTTAGAAATCTACAAACTTTATTAAATTTGTACTGGGTGCGAGGGAGTAACACAGATCGGCTAGGAATTAAATTTGTGTGTGTGTGTGTGTGTAGGGGGGGTGGGTTAACGTAACATATGCAACTCCCTTAGATTTAGGCATGCAACTCTTTGATATAGATATGCAACTACTTAGATTACAGATATATAAGTAAATTGATTGCGTATATCTTCTAATGAAGATTGAATCTAATGTACATGGAAAACCTCCAATTCTTTTCATAAAGGACCACCAGTAGATTCTATAAAGTGGTCCTAAAACAACCGCATGCTGGTTTTTAAATGCCTAGAGACTTACAATCATAACATGGAAAACAAGGTGCGGTTTAACCATGTAAGACGACTAAGCAGTCCAGGTCCCATATTGTACTTTAGTCACCATGTTCAACTTATACAAACTTTATTAAATTTGTACTGGGTGCGAGGGAGTAACACAGATCGGCTAGGAATTAAATTTGTGTGTGTGTGTGGGTGGGGGGGGGGGGGGGGGTCCTATCAGCGAGATGAGTCCTTGCTCCAAAGTGCAAAGATTGCGATCGGTATCAGCGATGGAGGTCATGGAGCATGGAGCTCCCAAGGAACAATGCTATGGAGTCCAGAGAATATTGCTTTGCGTGAAAGTGATCTGTCATGTATAAACAAAGAGTAGGATGCTGATGAGTGGCTGAATAGGCCCTTTTCTAAGGAGAATGTTCTGGGAGAAGGTAACAGTCTTCATGCTCACGCGTCAAGGCTACATATATCTAACGAGTTTGTAGCTGAAACCATAATAAATGTGCTTTACATGCTACATACGTAACATAAAATCATAGCCAGCAGCAAAAGGTAGAACTAAAATGATGTCACCTGCTTCACAGAAACATAAAGAACGTACAATTTAACAGTGTAAATTGGCAACGAAAAGACGTGAAAGCAATTGACTTCTCAGACAATATAATAAAATTGGATTCCCTTATAAGAAGACTCAAGGAACAGTGAGAGTTATTGGCTCCATCTGATGATCCAAATTAAACACTGTTCAAAGCCAAAGTTTGGGGAAATAAATACCTAAACAAGACTGTTCAAGTGTATAATCTCAAGCACGGCATCGGACAAAGTTGTGAACTAAGTCTAATAATGGCTACTGTGAAGATCTTATACTGTTCAAGACCAGTCGAGGCAAGTCTTCTCCCTAAATGCATCCATCATTTCCAACATAACAATTAACAACTAACAACAGCAACATAGTTAAGGTTCACCTTTCATGTTTAGAGTGTTCCTTAACTTTCAGGAACACCAGCATTTCAGGGTTTTCGTTGAACTCTATGGATCATACTGTTCGTTGTGAAACGATAGGTATGCCACACTTCTAGCTAGCTAGTGTGACAGAAAAACCTTCACGAAGTGGCTGCTTATTTAGCAAAGCTACACGCCGCGATGAGGTAATACAAAATAGAGGCCATCTTGAAGCTACCTACTATATCTCTGCATCTATTTACAGCAATCAAAACAACTGATCTTTGACTGTAACGCATCCGAAACAAACTATATCTCTACATCTAAACAGGGGTGCTAGTGTGCTACTATACCACATCAATTCTATATAAGCTGTTTAGCCAACACCTACCCCTTGATTACTCACCTACAACTCTAGAACTAGTTAAGATAAGCCCGATGAGTTTCTCGTTAAAATAAACTGAGGGCAATCAATGACCTTGTAAAGCCTTCTTCCCCCTCCCCTCCTCCCCTCCCCCCCCCCCCCCCCCGCCCCCCACCTCTCATTACTTTGAAATGTAGATCAACCTAACCCTATCTCAGTTACAGATTGCAGCTAATAGAAGAAGAAAATACTCCAATAGGCTTGAATTTTGCCCATTCAATAATTTTTGTCCCCTTTGCCCATTCAATAATCACGGCCCCCTTGACATGCATACAAAGATAGGCGATTAAAACAATGTCTTATACTAGCAACAGTCCATCTATATAGGCACAAATCCACACATCTACAGTGCAATGTATATTCTCATCCAGTTGATCCAAAAAGAGCAATGTGCGAACACAGCACAACAAAATCTCAACATAAGATAGCAAAATCTAGGGCAAAAAGGAACTACGAGTCGATGATTCGTGTGTTAGAAGAAGAGACCGATACCTTCCAATCGAGCTCGATTATCGCGGTTGTGGTGGCGGCGCGGCAGTGGTGGCGGCGGTCCTTTGGTTTTGAAGATGGGCGGCAGTGGCGGCGTCGGTGGCGGTGGCAGGATTATTCCGTCGGGGGCTAGGTTGCCGGGGATGGCGACGGAGGATAAATCGCCGGTGAGAGAGAGAGAGAGAGAGAGAGAGCAACGGGAGAAAGAAAAGAAGAAGGGGATCTGATCTTTTTAAGGCATTTACCGACGGAAAATACCCGTCGGTAAAAGTCCGTCGGCAAAAACCTCATTTCACCGACGGGTATTTTTACCGACGGAATTATTCCGTTGTTAAAATATTTTTACCGACGGAACACAACCGTCGGTAAAAGTCCGTCGGAAAAACCCTACTTTCACCGACGGTTTTTTAACGGACGGAATTATTCCGTCGTTAAAAATTTTTACCGACGGACTTTAAACCGACGGGTGTTTTCCGTCGCTGAAAACTCTTTTAGAGACGGAATTTGGTCCGTCGCTAAAAGTCCGTCGCTAATGCCCTCTTTTCTTGTAGTGAAAATCTTTGTCGAATCGGTTACATTTGAAGAAAGATTTGTACCAGTTATGGATGGATGAAGGTTCAGATCTGGGCGACCATATATCAGAATTTAACCGGTTGGTGTCCCAATTGTCAACACTACAAGAAAATAGGGTTTTAGCGACGGGGAAATCCGTCGCTAAAAGAATTAGCGACGGATTCACCGTCGCTAAATATCCCTCGTATAAAAGCCCGTCACTAATAGTTTAGCGACGGAATTTTTAAATCCGTCGCTAAATATGTGATTTTTATCGACGGATTTATTTTTCATTAGGGACGGATATTCCGTCGCTAATTATATTTTTAGAATTTTAATTTATTTTCTTTTTTGTCCAATTAGCGACGGACTAGTCGGTCGCTAAAAAACTTATTTAGAGACGGAATATTCCGTCGCTAAATAACTGATTGAAAGGAATACTTTAGCGATGGAAGAAATCCGTCGCCAAAAGTCAATATTTTTTGAATTTTTTTTTTATTTTTCAATTACCTAGACCTGTACAGAAATACAATTTTCAATTCTCAACAACAACGCGCAATAATCAATACAGAAAGAAATATATATAATCAATTATAAAAAATATTTATTATAAAAGAAACTCATACATGTACAAGCCGGGAACCGGAGATAGCCGGTTAGGAGAGGAGAGAAGTGTACAAGCCGGGACGGGGAGGGGGGAAGCTAGGAACGGGCACGGGAAGGGGCTCATTAGGGGTTCCCGAGTCCCAGATCTGGATCCTACTGATCCGGGGCCGGGGCGGCTGGTCCAGCAGTGCCCTGCTCCCTCATCATCCGGCACACCACTGTAGCAATGCGCTGGATCTCCTCGTCGTCCAACTGAGGCCGAGGAGCCGGTGTCTGTGGAGGGGCAGCAGGGGGTGAGGACGCTCCTATCACGGCACGAGGAGTCGTGCTAGGCAGGCCGCGTATGCGGCCTTTCGGCCGATTCACGACCTCCGGCGTATCCAACCATCGCTTCAACCCCCCAGTACTCGCAGCCGTACTAGTGGACGCTGATGGCTGTCCGGACTGCTGCTCGGACCCCCTTAGCTGTTCATATGAGGCCTGCAAAAATAGTGGTTTAACGATATGTTAGGGCATTAATTAACGAAACAGACATTGAGGATAGAAAGAAAAAACATTAACTTAAATAAATTGACTCACATCGATCCGCCGGGCAATATCTGAAATATAGTCGCCCGCCTGGTGCGTCTCGTCCTTGTCCTTCTTCCGCACGTGCGTCTGAGTGTAGGTCAGGGTTTACGGTTTACGATTTAGGGTTTAGGGTTTAGGGATTACGAGTTCAGCACGTGTATTTTAGTAACGGAGATCTGTTAAGGAATGGTTTTTCAAGTTCTTTTCTTCAACTAAAGAAGTTGCTAACGATTAGAGTTGAAGAGGACGTTACAGTTGAGGGGGACGTTACACAGGGTTGCAGCCAATCATTTGTTGATACGTGCGTTTCAAGATTTCAGTGCTTGCGGATTCTAGATTTAAGGAACTCCATATTCGAGACCCTACCACGATCCATTGGGGGTTTGAAGCATCTGAAATACCTGGACATAAGTTGGAATGGAAATCTCAAATCGCTTCCTACATCCCTTTGCAAATTGCAGAGTTTGCAAACACTACAATTAGAGGGATGCTGGGAGCTAAAAGAGTTGCCTAGGGATTTTGGAGACCTAATCAGCCTCAGATGCTTGGGTCTAACAACACAAGAGAGATTTCTGCCGGCGAATGTTTTCCAAAGGTTGACATGTCTACGAGCTTTAGAAATGTTTCGATGTGAAAATCTAGAATGTCTATTTCAGACTAAGGGGAACAAGACTCAAAGCATCCCGAGTGGCCTCTGCAAATTACACATTACAAGTAAATTCGTTTAAACAAGCATACACATTACAAGTAAATTCGTGAAAGGCAAATGGATATGAAAAACTGGTGCAAAACCTACCTGAAAATCAAGAGACCGCAAGAGAGATCGACGGCAATGGCGGCGGCGGTTCTTCGGTTTTGAAGATCGGCGGCGATGGTGGCGGTGGCAGGCGATATGACGGCGGGGGGGGGGTTGCCGGGGATGGCGACGGAGGTGGCGTCGAAGGAAATATCGCCGATGAGAGTTAATATAGAGAGAGAGAGAGAGAAAGAAACGGGAGAAAGAAATGCAAAAGGGGATCTGTGTTTTTTAGACCTTTACCGACGGAATACACCCGTCGGTAAAAATCCGTCAGGAAACCTCTGCTTTCACCGACGGGTATTTTTACCGACGGCATTATTTTGTCGCCTATATGTTTTTGAAAATCATCGAAAATAAAAAAAAAAACCTATAAAATATTTATCGACGGTACTTTTAGCGACGGAATAAACCGTCGTTGCAAAATCCGGGGGTAAAAATATTTAACGCCGGAGTGTTCCGTCGTTAAATAGTTTTACCGAAGGATTTTCATCGACGGTTTATTCCGTCGTTGAAATGGATTTCAGCGACGGAATTTATTCCGTCGCTAAAAGTCCGTCCTTAAATCCTTCTTTTCTTGTAGTGCAAGTATAGATGTTAAACTCGAGGAGGAAGATCAGACAATTTTGTTGTTATCTTTGCTTCCAGAATCATATGAGACCTTGAAGACTACGTTACTTATTAGGAAGGAGACATTGCTTGTTGATAATGTTATGTCGGCTCTTATGGACTCCAGTAGAGTTAATGGGATGAGTTCAAGCAGTCAAGGCGAAGGTCTGATGGTAAGGTGTGAAAAAAAGAATGGTCATGGAAGAGGCAGAGGTCGATCTAGAAGCAGAAATTCAGGACATGGAAAAGATAGGTCTAAGTCTCGTGGAAAGCAGGACAAGTCTAGTATTGAATGCTGGTATTGTAAAGAGATTGGTCATATTGCAAGGAACTGAGGAAGTGTCCAGAAATGAAGGAGATGAAGAATGGAAGAAACATGTGAACAATGCTAATGTTGCTGAAGAAGATGACAAAAGCAGCGATGGTGATCTCTACTTGGTTTCCTCAGTTGAGCAGCAAGAAGGTAATCTCTTACCAGTTAGAGACAACAGTTTTTTTACGGAATGATTTCTTGACTTTACATGTTCGTTTCATATGTGCTCACATAAGGAATGGTTTGATTGTCTTGCTCCACGTAACGGTGGTACTGTGTTAATGGGTAATGATGCTGTTTGTAAAGACATGGGGATAGATACCATTAAAATTAAAATGTTTGATGGGATTGTGAGAACCCTAGGTGATGTAAGGTACATACTTGACTTAAAGAAGAATTTGATTTCCTTGGGCACACTTGACTCTATAGATTGCAGTATGTCTATAAAAGGTGGGGTCACGAAAGTTAGCAAATGTGCCATGGTGATAATGAAATGTCAGAAAACTGAAAATTTGTATAAACTGATAGGGAACACAGTTATAGGTGGAGCTTCAATATCAACTCATGCTGGTTCTAGCAATGATAACTCTACGGCATAAATGGCTGGGACACTTGAGTAAGGGAGGTATGCTCGAACTTCACGAACGCAAGCTGTTACAGGGAGCGAAATCATGTAAGCTAGACTTCTGCAAATTTTGTGTAATTGGGAAGCAGAAACGAGTTAGTTTTAAAGCTGCTTCTCATACTAGTAAAGGGGTTCTGAACTATGTGCATTCGGATGTTTGGGGACCAATCAAGCATGTCTCAAATGGATGAGCTTGTTACTTTATTATATTTATAGATGATTTCTCAAGGAAAGTATGGGTCTACTTTATGAAGCATAAGTCTGAAGTTTTCAACGTGTTTAAGCAGTGGAAGGCTAGAGTTAAAAAACAGACGGGTAAGAAGCTTAAGTACTTCAGATTAGATAACGGCATGGAATACAAGGATGAGGAGTTTCTGCAGTTGTGCAAGGATGAGGGTATCATCAGTTAAGAGGACTCCAGAGCAGAATGGGGTTGCCGAAAGGATGAACAGAACCTTACTGGAGCGAGCTAGATGCATGAGGTTGAATGCAGATTTGCCTAAAAGTTTTTGGGCTGAAGCTGTTAACACAGCTTGTTACTTGATCAACCATTCTCCATCATCTGCCATTAATCACCGAGTTCCCGAGGAGGTATCGTTTGGTAAACAAGATAGTTTTTCTGTAATGAGAATTTTTGGTTGTCCTGCGTATGTTCACCTTCAGAATAAAGAACGATCAAAAGAACGATCAAAACTTGATCCTAAGTCAAAATAGTAATGGATGAGGAGATAGAATCTCTACGGAAGAATCATACTTAGGAATTAGTTAAACTTCCAAAGGGTGTGAAGGTTATTGGCTAATCAGAAGTACAAGGCAAGACTGGTGGCAAAAGAGCATTCTCAAAAATAGGGATTGATTATAATGAAATTTTTTCGCCAGTGGTGAAGCACACTTCTATCATATTGATACTGTCCATTGTAGCAGCGCAGAATATGGAGTTGGAGCAACTTGATGTGAAGACAGCTTGCCTCCATGGTGATTTGGAGGAGAGAATCAACATACAGCAACCCGAGGGATTTATAGAGCCTGCGAAGAAAGACTATGTGTGCAAGCTAAAAAAGTCCTTATATGGTTTGAAGCGGTCTCCTCGACAGTGGTATAAGTGATTTAACACATTCATGGTAACTCATGGTTACTCTCCCTGTAAGTATGATTATTGTGTGTATTATCGAGTCCTTGATGATGGTTCACTGTTGTTGCCTGAATTATATATGGATGATATGTTGATTGTTGCGAAGAGTAAGTCTCATATTCTGCACTTGAAGAAATTGTTGAGTAGGGAGTTTGATATGAAGGATCTTGATTCTGCCAAGAAGATCCTAGATATGGAGATTCATAGAGATCGAAAGGCAGGAAAGTTATGGGCAACTCAGAAAACTTATGTTGAAAAAGTATTGAAGAGGTTTAGTATGCTCAACGCTAAACCGGTTAGTACACAATTGGGAGCTCATTTTCAGTTATCATCACAACTATGTCCTAGTACAGAGGAAGATGTTGGGTATATGTCTTGAGTACCGTATGCAAATGCTGTTGGTTGTCTTATGTATGCCATGGTGTGTACCAGACATGATATATCATATGCAGTTAGTATGGTCAGCAGGTATATGAGAAATCCAGGAAAGAAGCATTGGGATGCAGTGAAGTGGATCTTTTTCAGGTAAAGTCACGCTACTTTTTTTTTGTGGTGAATAACTCCTTGCATTGAAATAAAAATTAAGTACAAGATCTAATGTTCCTCACTTCTTCCACATTTAACAAAAGATTGAAAGATTTGGGAACAAAATTAAAGAAATTACTAAGGAAAGCTCTAGCTGCTAAGTTATGGGCTGCATAGTTGGCTGCTCTTGGGATGAAGGACGCGTCCCAGCAGGAGATGCGAGAGGTTGCCATAAGAGCTTCTTCGATGATCGGTTTGATTCTCCAGCTTGGAGCGGAATCATTATTTCTGAGGCATTTGATAATTACTTCCGCATCTCCTTCAAAAATCACATAATCCAACTTGTGTTTCACAGCTTCTTTGATGGCCAAAAGCGCTACGCTTGCCTCAGCGATTTCGGGGTTACTAGAATGGATAAGCTCTGTGAAACCAAATTCAATCCCATTGGTCGTGCGGCAGATGATGGCGATGCATGCTTTATTACCTCTAATGGTTGCGTCGAAGTTGATTTTTCTCCATCCGTATGGAGGGGATGACCATTCTTCCAGGAAAGAATGAGATGCTCTTTGATTCTCATGAGCCTTTATCAAACTCAAAGAGGCAACAATGATGCTCTTTGCTAATTTCTCAGGGTCAACCGGTATCTTGTCATGGATGAGCCTATTTCGTGCATGCCAAATCAGGTCCATAAGAGTTGCCGTGAATGCTGTGTATCTTAGTTGGTCATCGTAGGTCCAACCAGGAGGCTTTAGGATAAAATTGAGCCATTGCAAATGCGTACCAGCTGTTGGTGGAGGGCGGAATCCTAAGGGGTTTAATAGCCATATCAGGCTGGAGATACTACAGTTCAAGAAAAGATGGGGGGCTGTTTCCTATTGGGTTTCACACAAGGGGCAGGACGGGTCGATGTCTGGGTTTAACAGGCCAAGGGCTGGTAAAAAAGGCAAGATATTCCATGCAATTTTTCGGATAAAGATTTTGTGCCTTTCTTGAATTTTGGCTCTCCAAAGATTTTTCCAGAATTGCGCAGGGAAATTCGGATTGGGAAAGAATCTGCTTGCATTTGCGGTGAGGTAGCTAGACTTGGTGGTATAGATGCCGGAATGGTTAGGGGTCCAAGCTATAAAGTCTTGGGTTGGATTGGGAGGAAATCTGATCTTTTTGATGGCTTCAACCGTCGGATTGTCGAACAAGAATTGGATTTTTGGGATGTTCCAATCTCTGGTATTGGGGAGGAAAAGGTCTGCAACAAGGAAGGAGTCCTGGGGAGTTTGGTTCGACTTTGCAGGTTGAAACCCATGAGGGAGAGGAATCCAAGGATCTTCCCAGATTTTTGTGGATCGACCATCGCCTATAATGTATACTAGTCCCTTTTGCAGGAGAGGTTGGGCCTTACATATACATTTCCAAGACCAGGATGCTGACTTCTTTGGAGAGTGATTTAAAAAGTTTTTTCCTCTAAGGTATTTGGAAGCAATAATCCGGACCCAAAGGGGTTGCTGATTGGATACAATTGTCCAGGCTAATTTGGCTAAGAGAGAGCCAGGTTAACTTCCTGCATCTTTTTGAAGCCTAACCCACCAGCTGATTTAGGTTTGCAAATGGAGTCCCAAGCTTTCGGGTGGAATGGCTCTTTTCCTCTGATTTGAATCCCCACCAGAAGTCTTTGAGCAATCTATCCATCTTCTCATTAATTTTCTTGGGCAGCATGCGAGTTGACATGGAATAAATTGGGATTGACATCGTGCTTGATTTTATGAGGGTAGCTCTCATCGAGTCAGAAACATGATAAATTATCCCTTAATTTTGGCTAGCAATGATTGAACGTCCTTAAAATTTGCTAGTAATGATAAGTTTTTAGGAACCACGCTGGTTTATTTCATTAGTAAATCCGAACTCCAAAGTAATAGCCTCCGCCTGGATTCAAAAAATCTAAGATCTCTCTTCAAAAGTGGATCCATTAGATGTTTTTTGTATTCCTCTCTAATCAGGAAAGCACCTCCTCCATTCCATGCCTCTTCATTTACATTGCAATCCTAGGCAGATTACTCTTCATCGGCATTTAATGTCAGGTAGATTAATAGGTTAACTCCCATTTCAACTTATTCTGTTACTTTACATCATTGATTGCCACCATATATATGTTGCTTGAAATTTTGATTTACTTCATATTGAAACCAGCCAATTGTATATTGCGCGCTTTGTTTCTCTTTGCTTATAATTTCTTTACATTTGCATATTTTTTTCCATCTATCCAACCCTATATTTATCATATTCATCTCACTATTCTCATGTCTCGAAACTCTGGAGGGCATGTGTTCCACTATGTTAGCTATCTCAATCATGAGTTAATAGTCAGTTCTATACTTCACTGTTATACTTATATTGAGCGATTAATATTTTGATGTTAAGCCTTATTCTTTTCTTTTCTAAGGCATCTAATTAAACTTGTGAACTATTTTAGCAAATTTTCTGAACAATTCTTGTAAATTGGATTCAAAAGATTTGGTTTCCATAACTAATCACCAAATTAATCTTCATTATATATATTTCCTCATTTTACTGTTGGCTACTATGCCAGGTTTATTGTCAACATTTAGCCATCTATTTTCATTCCACTGGACTGTTTGAATTAAGTGATATATTATTTATTCATTCCTCGTATTCAATTCCATGCAGATTAAAACACTGTTTGTATTTGATTTAGCTTTTATCCTGTAACCTAGACCAACACTTTGTAATATATATATATTCTATATCTTCCTCGTCACATCCGCTGCACATATTCATTGCATGGGCGTTTTCTTAATCTAAAAACTGAATGGTTTCACGTTCTCGTGCTTTGTTTATTCTCTAGCTTGTTATCGTTGGGGGTTTTTTTTTTTTTTTTGGGGGGGGGGGGGGGGGGGGCGGGGGGTGGTTTGTTGCTACAACCAATTTTATTTTAGAGGAGTTTTGAACCCCTACACATCCTGCATTAAATTGCTCCCAGTTTTTTTTTCCTTCCTCTTCCTTTACTTTTTACTATGTTTGGCATGGGGTTCAAGTCCCTTCTTTTGTTGCCTGATATGTGTAATCAGATTTTAATTTTAATTTTTTTATAGTTTCAACATCCATGTCAGTTTCACACTTTATTAATTTCAATATACTAAACCGTACAACATTATATGGATTCCAATATTTTCCCTGTTCGCCCAATGTTACCGTTTTGGATTGTTTTGATGTCGTGCGGGCCTCCATTTTGCGATTGTTATTGAAGTTATAACAGGTTTTCAGAGGCATTAGTATGTCCGTCGATTACTTTGTGATCAAATGTAGTTTTTTTTTTGGTTAAAATATTATTTGAAGTTGCAAAACTAAAAGCTAATTAAGGAATTTTGATGTATATGAAGTACTATTTATGTGACATTTGTTAGTGAGCAATCCGAGTTTCTATTTAGTGAGTCCGTGTGCAATGCACGAGATCCGCACTAATATTCATATGCAATTGCAAACGTATACGTTCCATCTATAGGATTCTAGCTAGCGGGAAATACAAGGTATCTGTAATACGGGAAATCGGGCTCCCACGATCCATAAATCTTCAAGCCATATTAGTGTCGTAACAACCTATGACGTAACCATGTCAGGCAAATAAAATAAAAGCACTGCAATTACCTATATGTTATAATTGTAATCATAACAACTAAGAACTTCATTCAACCAAGAAATAAGAAGCCCTTCAATTGTAAATCATAACAACCACTGACTTTACAGGTAAGCCAAAAAAAAAAGAAAAAAGAAAATAGAGAGAGCACTGCATCTAACCATATTTTAATCATATTAAGAAATTAATCCTTCATTTAACTAAGGACTTCATTTAACCAAGGACTTCACAAGTCAACCAAAAACAATATTAAGAACTACATTTAACCATACTGTTATTATAATCCTAACAACCAAAAACAAAACTATATTTAACCATATTATCACCATAACAACCAGTGACTTCAAAAGTCAACCGATGACTTAGCCATGTCAACCAAAAAAGTGCACTAAGCATAAAAATGTCGCTAAAAATCTCCGACATTATCTTAGATGAGGTTTTTATTTCTATGGTAGTAAACCTTATGTAGTTTGAAAATTATTTCTAAGAATTATAAAACTCTACCTAACCAATATAACCTATTAAGACTTAATTTTGGCTACTATATCTCTCAAAAGCATTGTCTAACATGAAAATAAAAACCCATAAATTCAATAACCACATATATAATTTGAGGTTTAAAACAAAGAAATTGATGTCATTTAAGTTTATTTTATACTAAGATTTATTATCTTGCATAATCTGAATTATACAGCCACTCTTTTGGTCGTGGGATCTCTAGTTTTTTTGTTTCGTAACCAAAAATGACTATAGAATCTATATGTTATAATTAGTTGAATTTGTAACAATAAAGAAGCTAGCTTGGTATAAATCGTGGGCTGCTAGTTGTTCTCTCCTTGATCGACTTTCGCAGATAGGTTAAGCTTGGACAAAGGATGCTACAGGGTCACGAAGTTTTGAGAAGGGGATGTAGTTGAGATAATAACAGATGTAAAAGGTCTACGAGAGTGAGTTTGCTGTGCACGGAAGAATTTCCTTGCTCATAACTGTTATTTTCTATTTCAATGGAGTTCAATATTAAAACATTAAAAAAAGAAAAAGTAAAAATAAAGCAAGTAAAATATAACGTAGTCTTCTTAACCAATGGTGCTTGCAGAGGAGCAAATTCAAATTTGCTGAAATGAACAAGTAAAATATAGCGAACCATTGAAGCAGGACCGCTCTATATATAGACTACCGTGTCACTTAAACGTTTCACCATTAAGTACCACTTGAACCTTTCACAGTTAAGTACCATAAATGGCTCTCCCTCACCGTTCTGATTTTCCAAAGGAGTTCATCTTTGGAGCGTCGTCATCCGCTTATCAGGTACATACATACGTGCATATTTCTTTCTTGTTTTATTAATTAGTTCTCTTAGCTACCTAGCTTGTCGATCTCACTGTGTTCCCTTTCTGTTTTGGATGCATGGCAATTGACTTCAGTATGAAGGTGCAACCACTGAAGGTGGTAGAGGACCAAGCATATGGGATACGTTCACGCAGGAAACTCCTGGTAAGTCAGCAAATGTACATACTGTGATGCCAACTAGTGCTGTCGATTTGTTCCCGAAAGTGTCTGGAAAAATGTCACTAAACTTATTTATCGGTTGTAATTTGTCGCTATGAGAGTTAGTTATTTTTTTAGGTTTTATGTATCGTCATACTTAGCTTTTTTGCTACTTAATTATACACCCCTCTATATGAAGTCATCGTTAACAGCAAGTATATATCCTTCATCTGGCCATATCACTGTCGATGTAGATAAGCTACCACTTACAAAGTTTTTTACAAAATGGCAGGTAAGGTGAAGAATGATGATAATGGCTCTGTGGCCGTGAATTTTTATCATCAATACAAGGTACCCAAGCCCAAGACTGAAAATGCTTATTTAGATTTACCCATTTACATAGTTATTGAAACTAAACTGGTCATTGAATGGGTGAAGGCGGCGTTCACTGCTCACTAGTTCAATCGGTGGGCATCTTAGGTTCAGTCCTAGCACCATACATCATTTCCTACTGAGTATTTTTTACAAATTTAAATGTGTCTATGGGTGTTAACTCGGTCAAACCAAGCAGCTTGACCTAAGAACCGGCCGTTTATGCCATGTCATCCGGTTCATGTGCAGAACTGGTTCATATCAAGAATCACACAGGCAAAACACCAATTGACGGCGGTCGATTCGATTCTGATAACTTTGTCCATTTATGTTGTGCATCTCATCTTGATCAATCTGCAATGAAGATGGACGCGCATTCTCCTTACTTTCTAATAAGAACTACAGAGTTCACTACTACTTCCCAAAGTCTTAAGACATAAATGTCAAGTCCCACATCAACAACACGTGAGATTTGGAATTGGTTCTTATACCTGGTGGGCTTCTCCTACTCTTAAGCATGCTTTTGGTTGGACACCAGGTTTAATATGGTATCAGAGATAGGCCTCTGCCGTCCCGTTCGATCCAACGGGACCACCTCTTATTCAAGAGGAGCACCTCTTATTCCCACGCTTTGCGTGAGAGCTGGTGGGTTTCTCCTACTTTTAAGCACGCTTTTGAGTTGGACACCAGGTTCAACAATAAAAACTTCATGTTTAGCGACCATTGAATGTAGTACCTAAAGGAGCATTGACTAATTAAGGATGCATGACAATTAATGGAGAAGCCATAGTACAACCTTTGGGACTGATAGCAGGAATGATCTAACGAAATCTATCCTTTTGTTCGTTATAATGTAGGAGGATGTGCAGATCCTGAAGAAAATAGGTCTGAAAGCATTTAGGTTCTCAATTTCATGGTCCAGAGTGTTGCCAAGTAAGTACATGACGTTTTTTCTGCATATCAATAGAAACACAAATTGGCAGTTAACGTACTCTGTGACTCATGGAGACACCTGCATGACAAGAGTTCATCTAAGGTCACATTTACACTACACCACATGACAAGGTGTCACGGTCCGCAGCCATTTTCATGCCGAAGCAAAATGACAGACTAAAATCACATTCTCTTCATTTTTTTGTAAAGAAATGAGGACAACAATATGATATATGGTAATTCTACCTCTTCAGATGGAAGGCTGAATGGAGGCGTGAACGAGGAAGGAGTCAAATACTATAATGACCTCATAAATGAGCTCCTCGCCAATGGTAATAGCAGAAATATCAATATGTTTGTTACTCTGAAGAATTAAGCTTCCTTTTTATCAACCATGGTGGTATTTCTAGCAGGTATAGAGCCCTTTGTGACTCTTTTCCACTGGGATGTTCCTCAAGCCCTGGAAGACGAATATGGTGGTTTTCTGAGTCCTGATATTATGTATGAGACTCATTATGCACTAGTTATAGATGATCTGAATTTATGCCTGAATTGTTTGGAAATCATGCAGTTCGTTGTTTTCATTAATTAGACAGACCTTCAAAAACTCCCTGATATTATGCACGAGACCATACACTTCATTGTTTTCATTAATTGTTTGGAAACACCATACCCTATGAAAATTTTCAAACAAACATTGACCGAGTGGTTTAGAGGTCAGTGAAGCATTAATTACTAACTTGTTTCCTACATTTACCTTCACGTTTGAATGTATGTTTTAGAGCTCACTTTCGTGATTATGCCGAGCTTTGCTTTTGGGAATTTGGTGATCGGGTGAAGCATTGGGTCACATTCAATGAGCCGTCAAGCCTCAGTATATTCGGTTATGTTACGGGTGTGCTCGCACCCGGCCGAGGCGTTACTTCACCAAAACACATAAAGGGTCCATTACATCACCATCGGCTTTCAGTTTGGCACGAATCACTTTGGGAATTTCATAATGGTGAGGTGACCGAAAATGGTGATCCAGGAGTAGAGCCCTATAAGGTGTCACACAACCAACTTTTAGCTCATGCGGTTACGGTGAAATTGTATAAAGAAAATTTCCAGGTTCCCACTTGAACGTTGGTAATGTCTTGATATCCTAGCCTATGATAACCCCCTCTGAACACAAGAATATAATTGGGTTTATTCAGGAAAGTCAACAGGGCAAGATAGGTATTGTCCTTATGTCCTCATGGGTGGAACCTCTAAAAGAAGGCAACTCGAAGGATATAAGGGCTAGCCAGCGAGCCCTCGATTTTAACCTTGGCTGGTGAGTAAATCATGTGCGTTATGTATTTGAAACACATGTTTATCTATAAATGGTACAGCTATGCGTGCGCTCGTATACAGTTCTTCTGGGGTAAATCATAATTGCATTTCGGTTCTATCCGTAGTAGTAACAGTTTTATGCGCTTTAGTGCCACTAATTTTGTCTTTAGCCACGAAGCAGAGAGTATGCGGTGAAGAGTGGGGAGAAGATATAAATCTCCTTTTTGTGGTCCATCTGAAGTATATTAATGCCTGCATTATTCCCATGATTGTAGACATCTTACATCTCCACTTTGTCAATATCTAAAAAGTGATTGTAGACATCTTACATCTCCACTTTGTCAATATCTAAAAAGCACCGATAATGCTCAGTATTGCAGTTTTTATTTATTTTTGAACAAAGTATGAAAGTGCTTTTGATTTACTTTTCCACAAGAGTCGCGCATTTTGCAACAAAAAACTTAGTTAATAACCCTTTTCCGCATAGTTTTAGGGCCACTTTCAAGCATCGGTTCACTCTTTTGCTAATATTTGGCAAAGGCGCAAGGCCTTTTCCCACTATAAAGGAGTTGCAGCCAAGATATTTCCTCACCTTTTGATTTCCATGATTTTGGAAGTCAAATACTTGATTTGCTTTAATCATTTGTACCTAACATGCATATTCAAGAATTGTATTGAGATAAATGCATCATCAGTGACTTGTGAATCATCTCAAGACATATTGGATGGGAAAAAATTTGATAAATGTACTCTATACCACTTCAACCGGCAATTGGATAAATGTTGTAGCATTAATTGGAGATTGAGAAAAGTACAAGCAAATACTATTTCAACAATTTTTTCATCCAACTCAATACATGGGGAATGTTAGCATGAAACTGTTTTAGTGGTTTGGGGAGCAAAAGTTGCCTAGAAGTCATAAAAGCGTTACAAGTATGAAAATGTCACAAATCTTTAGCGAATGATGTTTAAATTTTTACTAACCTCTACACGTAATTTGGAGGTTACCAATGAATGAAACTCAATACTAATATCAATACATCATCCTAGGTTTATGGGTCCGTTGACGAATGGTGAATATCCCCCGACGATGACTAACCGAGTTGGCAACCAACTTCCTCGATTTTCAACTGCGGAGATGAATTTGGTGAAAGGTTCCTTTGATTTTATTGGAATAAATTACTACACGGGAATATGCAACTGATGCTCCTCCTCCTCCAGTTGGAAGAAAGACAAAACTAAGTTACATGACCGACCCAGGAATTGTGACTACACGTAAGTATTTCCAAACACTTGGCTAATTCATTTGAATCATATCCATCTATAGAACATCTAATATGCATGAATTCAATTTTTCGCATGATTCTGATGTGTTGTACTCCTAATATTTTCTTACAGACCAGAGGGACGGGGTAGACATTGGTCCAAAGGTAGATGATTAATGCATTTCAAAATCTGTACATAATAGGCGTTGGGAACTCGTAATGATCTCATGATGTTTATGCTATAGGGTGCTTGGTTCTATTCATACCCTGTTGGGATTCAAAAACTTTTAGAATACATAAAGGCAAAGTATGGCAATCTTGTTCTCTATGTCACAGAAAACGGTAATTAACTTACACTCTAGCCCGCTTTCTCTACTGTAAAATGTATCAAAGATTTACGTCTTGCACGTTGTGCATCGTTTACATTTTTTTGATATGATGAAACATTGCAGGTTTCGATGAGGTTGATACCGGATTACCAGTTTCAGAATCCCGTTTCGACAAGAGAAGGATAGAGTATCACCAAGCCCATCTCCAGTACCTTTCTAAGGCAAGCAAGTAAGCTATCCGTAAATTTATGTATTTTGAAAAGTGATATTAGTCACCCCAAACATGCACGTTGAGGATTCCTCAGCTTGCCACTCCAATGTCGACAGCTACCACATTCAAGTATAATTTTCTTGCCACCGGTAACTAAATGAAGTATCACTTTATTAACAATGACTAATCAGCAAAGTCTGATAGACTTCATAGGCAGACTTAGGCGTATATATTATACCAGTGGCAAATGGAATAAAGTGTGATCATGCTGGCCGGCAACATCCAAATGTTAAAGAGCGCTGGCCACAAATTCAACCACCAGTTGATCCGTTGCTCGCTTTGGTAACTTAAATAAGTTGTCAGTGCGATCTGGACGTCCATCCATGGCGGAAGGACTTATCAGATCTAACTTTAAAAAAAAAACTATCATTCGCTACATTATCTAATAGACGATGATTTTGATCAAAATTCTTCAACGGTATTTAATGATCAGTGGGATTCACAGGCAAATAGGGGGGCGGAATTGTAAATTTCACAGTCTGCTACATCATGTGACGACGACGAAGTTTACTTAAAAAAAAAAAAAAAATTCTGGCCCTTCCATCCGCAATGGATGGGTGGCTATATATATATATCTGTGTGCGTGTGTGTGATGGAGTCATGAGGACTTTATTCATTCTCTTCTTTGAGAGCTCCTTTCAAGACCTTGAGGTTCTTCTATACTCGAGTGCATATTACTTGAATCTCGTAATCAAGTGGGCACAACCATAGTTGTGTTATTAATTAATACATTGACATAAATAGCTAGATCAACTAGTAAATCTTAGACTAATAACTATGAGCTTTAGGACTTAATTTTACGTATAATAGAATCAATTATAACTATGAGTGGTGATTGTTGTGTGAATGCAATAATAATTATTGAATTGACCTCCAGCTTCTGGTATTAGCTTAATGTAAAGATATTTGCTGTACTTTACAAGCTCATTGTGGTTAACAGGTATAACTTGACAAAATTTTGTATATAAAACTTACGTTATGTTGTAATCAAATAAGTATCCATGAGAAGTACCACTTGAGGCATTTATTGGGTGTAAAACTATAGCTTTGTGACATAATATAGATCCATGATGTGGAACGCAAACCGAAACCTTCTGACCTCTACTTTATCAATGCACCTACATATTAGGTCTTAGTATTGACCTTTAACACCTCAAAAACACTCCAAAACAAAGACGCATCATCTTTAATTGATTAAACGTCCTCAAAACATGCAATTTACGGCGTAGAAATATTCGATATCATTTTTGGTCATTCACTCATTATGTTTAAATTTATTTTGGCAAAGTCAATAACTTGTTGCCTATAAGTCCTATTAAAGGTGAAATGCAATTCTAATCCCTTTAAGTTTTTAGTTAATAACTACAATAACCTATGGGGACTCATCTATGGTTATTATCACCTTCAAAACTATCAAAACCTGAAAGGTAAACTTTAAATACATATAAGCTTTTAATATTTAAAACAAGTAGGTGAGTTGCGCCGTTATTTTTTAATCACAATTATACTTGTATTGCTAGTTATAGTTATATATATGTTACCGGCATAACTATTCACTTATTCTAAAGGCTATTTTTTTATATTTTTATTTGAATGCTACTTGAAGATGAAAATAAGAGGTTAAAGAAAGCAAATGTCCAAGGACGGCGCTGCAATATTGCAATCTATTGTTTGTCCTTTAAATTTACAGTTTAAAGGAATTAAAGCAAATACGTACACATACCCTACATTAGAATTGCTGGGCAATCAAATCAAGCCTTCAATTTTAATAGTTTACTAGATGATAAGATGTTTTCATGTATATCATGTTTGTATCTTGATAAGTTAGTGATTCCTTGAAATAATGATCCGTGACTAAGATAAGAAAGGACAATGATATTTGTGATGCCAAGCATATAGAAGTCTTAACCTAACTTTTCTAGCTGAGAGACTTATTGATAGGCCACGTACATAATAGCCATATAGCCTCGATAGATTACTTGAAGCTGAGAGAAGCTAGAGTAACCAAAATTTTTATATTTTATCTAACTCGTGATTGAATTTGACACTTATTTTATCTTTATAGCTCGAAACAAAGTTTCTATAGGCGAAACTTTTCTTACCAACAATAATAGTTTGAGCAAAATAGGTATAATTTTTATAAGATATTAATCGGTTTTTTATTTCTTGTTACGTGGTATGTATTATTACATTTTTTAGCTATATATTTTATTAGATGACGAGTTTGACTTGGGTGTGTTATAATGTAGAATAACCGAATTGGGAACCATAATGATAGCTTCTTCACGCGACATATTATTGTACTATATATTCAATGTAATATAGGATTAATAAAACTATATACTAAACATATTACTATCCTTAAAGATTTTCAAAAATAATTTTGGTTGGGGTCCTCAACTTAACAATTAATTAAATTTGCAAGAATAGTAAATATCTAAATTAGTAAGGTTTATGCAATTCAAAAATAAATAACTATTAGGATTTTATTTAAACTATTATATATCAAGAGACTCTCTAACATGAAATAATTATTACTGAACAAAACTAACTTAAGAGATTTAATAGGAGGATTCCATTTATGTTTGATAACCTTATGTTATATGAATAATATACAAATTATTTCTTTTATAAGGTCCTTAATTTTATTATTTGTTAACATTTTAATACACGGGCAATCCAACATACTAACCTAGATAACATGAAAAAACCAATATACTTAAATAAATAAATAAAAACACATATGAGAGTTTGAATAGAAGATTAAAATTTTATATTTTTACTAAAATATCGCGTAGAGTTAAAACCTTATAACATTTTAAAATAAATCTTGGAAAATTCTTTTTATGCATCGTCTTTGTTGTCAAAAAGTACAAATATCAAACATTTATTTACCTTTTGGTCAAGTAATAAGGTCTGAAACAAAAGTAAGTTAGCTATATTATGGTTAAGGCTGCTTTCAACTAGATTGATAACCTCGGTACATTCAGAGATTATCAATCGCGCAATCCCATTTAGTCGCACGTTGGTTAAATGCAGAAACATCATAGTATGCTAATTCTATATGAGACAAGTAGAAAAGATAAAATAGAAATAAAACCTTATGATATTTCAAAACAAATGCAGAGAAAGTTTATTTTGATACAAAATTTTGTCAAATTATCTTTTAGCCACAAAATAAGATGTGGACAAACATCTGAAGTGTAAAAATAGGAGCTCCAACAAATCTAACATATGCAAAGGTATTTACATAATATAATGGATAAAGTATGAGTTAAATTCAATTGATTTTCGGTTGGATAATTTTTTAACAAATCTTATTCTATTGTGTTTTCATTTTTTGACTATTTAAACTCTTACGTATTCTAAATTCTAATTTAGTGATATACACACCTATTATGATTTTATTTTAACTTTTATATTCCTAATGACACTCTAATATATGAAAAGAAAAAACTAGAACTCTAGAAGATATAATTGCATATAAAATCTAAAGAAGTGCTACCTATGTTGTAATTAAGTTAGTCTCCAAATTAGATTGAAAACCATATGATATTTGAAGATCAATTCAACTTAGTAAGCATGTGAATTCTTGGTTAAATTTTGATCAACAAATTTACTTACTACGAGGCTTTTAACTATCATATCAGGTGATGTTGGTTAAACGTTTTAAACCTTATATAATTGCCTCATGCAATAACATATTCATCTAACTCTTTTGCTTTATATACTCCTACCGGTAAATATATGCTTCTAAAAGTGGCACATCGTTATTATTTAATTAGTCATGATGGTTAATAAATTGTATTGTATAAAAAAGCCCAGACCAAAATTTTCTATTGGCATGCATTGAAATGCACAAATTATATTCAAAAGATACTTA
>JAVXUO010000809.1:0-46069 GCA_033065855.1 Escallonia rubra | reverse complement strand
TTTTTGAGAGGGGGATGTAGTTGAGATAATAACAGATGTAAAAGGTCTACGAGAGTGAGTTTGCTGTGCACAGAAGAATTTCCTTGCTCATAACTGTTATTTTCTATTTCAATGGAGTTCAATATTAAAACATTAAAAAAAGAAAAAGTAAAAATAAAGCAAGTAAAATATAACGTAGTCTTCTTAACCAATGGTGCTTTCAGAGGAGCAAATTCAAATTTGCTGAAATGAACAAGTAAAATATAGCGAACCATTGAAGCAGGACCGCTCTATATATAGACTACCGTGTCACTTAAACGTTTCACCATTAAGTACCACTTGAACCTTTCACAGTTAAGTACCATAAATGGCTCTCCCTCACCGTTCTGATTTTCCAAAGGAGTTCATCTTTGGAGCGTCGTCATCCGCTTATCAGGTACATACATACGTGCATATTTCTTTCTTGTTTTATTAATTAGTTCTCTTAGCTACCTAGCTTGTCGATCTCACTGTGTTCCCTTTCTGTTTTGGATGCATGGCAATTGACTTCAGTATGAAGGTGCAACCACTGAAGGTGGTAGAGGACCAAGCATATGGGATACGTTCACGCAGGAAACTCCTGGTAAGTCAGCAAATGTACATACTGTGATGCTAACTAGTGCTGTCGATTTGTTCCCGAAAGTGTCTGGAAAAATGTCACTAAACTTATTTATCGGTTGTAATTTGTCGCTATGAGAGTTAGTTATTTTTTTAGGTTTTATGTATCGTCATACTTAGCTTTTTTGCTACTTAATTATACACCCCTCTATATGAAGTCATCGTTAACAGCAAGTACATATCCTTCATCTGGCCATATCACTGTCGATGTAGATAAGCTACCACTTACAAAGTTTTTTACAAAATGGCAGGTAAGGTGAAGAATGATGATAATGGCTCTGTGGCCGTGAATTTTTATCATCAATACAAGGTACCCAAGCCCAAGACTGAAAATGCTTATTTAGATTTACCCATTTACATAGTTATTGAAACTAAACCGGTCATTGAATGGGTGAAGGCGGCGTTAACTGCTCACTAGTTCAATCGGTGGACATCTTAGGTTCAATCCTAGCACCAACAATCATTTCCTACTGAGTATTTTTTACAAATTTAAATGTGTGTATGGGTTTTAACTCGGTCAAACCGAGCAGCTTGACCTAAGAACCGGCCGTTTATGCCATCTCATCCGGTTCAAGTGCAGAACTGGTTCATATCAAGAATCACACAGGGGAAACACCAATTGACGGCAGAGCTGGCCAGACCGGCCAGTCGATTCGATTCTGATAACTTTGTCCATTTATGTTGTGCATCTCATCTTGATCAATCTGCAATGAAGATGGACGCGGATTCTCCTTACTTTCTAATAGGAACTACGGAGTTCACTACTACTTCCCAAAGTCTTAAGACGTAAATGTCAAGTCCCACATCAACAACACATGGGATTTGAGATTGGTTCTTACACCTGGTGGGCTTCTCGTACTTTTAAGCATGCTTTTGGGTTATACACCAGGTTTAATATGGTATCAGAGATAGGCCTCTGCCGTCCCATTCGATCCAACGGGACCACCTCTTATTCAAGAGGAGCACCTCTTATTCCCACGCTTTGCGGGAGAGCGGGTGTCGAAGTCCGACATCGACAATACATGGGGTTTGAGATTGATTCTTATACCTGATGGATTTCTCCTACTTTTAAGCACGTTTTTGAGTTGAACACCAGGTTCAATAATAAAAACTTCACGTTTAGCGACCATTCAATGTAGTACCTAAAGGAGCATTGACTAATTAAGGATGCATGACAATTAATGGAGAAGCCATAGTACAAGACCCCTTTGGGACTGATAGCAGGAATGATCTAACGAAATCTATCCTTTTGTTCGTTATAATGTAGGAGGATGTGCAGATCCCGAAGAAAATAGGTCTGAATTAGGTTCTCAATTTCATGGTCCAGTGTTGCCAAGTAAGTGCATGACGTTTTTTCTGCATATCAATAGAAACACAAATTGGCAGTTAACGTACTCTGTGACTCATGGAGACACCTGCATGACAAGAGTTCATCTAAGGTCACATTTACACTACACCACATGACAAGGTGTCACGGTCCGCAGCCATTTTCATGCCGAAGCAAAATGACAGACTAAAATCACATTCTCTTCATTTTTTTGTAAAGAAATGAGGACAACAATATGATATATGGTAATTCTACCTCTTCAGATGGAAGGCTGAATGGAGGCGTGAACGAGGAAGGAGTCAAATACTATAATGACCTCATAAATGAGCTCCTCGCCAATGGTAATAGCAGAAATATCAATATGTTTGTTACTCTGAAGAATTAAGCTTCCTTTTTATCAACCATGGTGGTATTTCTAGCAGGTATAGAGCCCTTTGTGACTCTTTTCCACTGGGATGTTCCTCAAGCCCTGGAAGACGAATATGGTGGTTTTCTGAGTCCTGATATTATGTATGAGACTCATTATGCACTAGTTATAGATGATCTGAATTTATGCCTGAATTGTTTGGAAATCATGCAGTTCGTTGTTTTCATTAATTAGACAGACCTTCAAAAACTCCCTGATATTATGCACGAGACCATACACTTCATTGTTTTCATTAATTGTTTGGAAACACCATACCCTATGAAAATTTTCAAACAAACATTGACCGAGTGGTTTAGAGGTCAGTGAAGCATTAATTACTAACTTGTTTCCTACATTTACCTTCACGTTTGAATGTATGTTTTAGAGCTCACTTTCGTGATTATGCCGAGCTTTGCTTTTGGGAATTTGGTGATCGGGTGAAGCATTGGGTCACATTCAATGAGCCGTCAAGCCTCAGTATATTCGGTTATGTTACGGGTGTGCTCGCACCCGGCCGAGGCGTTACTTCACCAGAACACATAAAGGGTCCATTACATCACCATCGGCTTTCAGTTTGGCACGAATCACTTTGGGAATTTCATAATGGTGAGGTGACCGAAAATGGTGATCCAGGAGTAGAGCCCTATAAGGTGTCACACAACCAACTTTTAGCTCATGCGGTTACGGTGAAATTGTATAAAGAAAATTTCCAGGTTCCCACTTGAACGTTGGTAATGTCTTGATATCCTAGCCTATGATAACCCCCTCTGAACACAAGAATATAATTGGGTTTATTCAGGAAAGTCAACAGGGCAAGATAGGTATTGTCCTTATGTCCTCATGGGTGGAACCTCTAAAAGAAGGCAACTCGAAGGATATAAGCGCTAGCCAGCGAGCCCTCGATTTTAACCTTGGCTGGTGAGTAAATCATGTGCGTTATGTATTTGAAACACATGTTTATCTATAAATGGTACAGCTATGCGTGCGCACGTATACAGTTCTTCTGGGGTAAATCATAATTGCATTTCGGTTTTATCCGTAGTAGTAACAGTTTTATGCGCTTTAGTGCCACTAATCTTGTCTTTAGCCACGAAGCAGAGAGTATGCGGTGAAGAGTGGGGAGAAGATATAAATCTCCTTTTTGTGGTCCATCTGAAGTATATTAATGCCTGCATTATTCCCATGATTGTAGACATCTTACATCTCCACTTTGTCAATATCTAAAAAGTGATTGTAGACATCTTACATCTCCACTTTGTCAATATCTAAAAAGCACCGATAATGCTCAGTATTGCAGTTTTTATTTATTTTTGAACAAAGTATGAAAGTGCTTTTGATTTACTTTTCAAAAGCACAAGAGTCGCGCATTTTGCAACAAAAAACTTAGTTAATAACCCTTTTCCGCATAGTTTTAGGGCCACTTTCAAGCATCGGTTCACTCTTTTGCTAATATTTGGCAAAGGCGCAAGGCCTTTTCCCACTATAAAGGAGTTGCAGCCAAGATATTTCCTCACCTTTTGATTTCCATGATTTTGGAAGTCAAATACTTGATTTGCTTTAATCATTTGTCGTACCTAACATGCATATTCAAGAATTGTATTGAGATAAATGCATCATCAGTGACTTGTGAATCATCTCAAGACATATTGGATGGGAAAAAATTTGATAAATGTACTCTATACCACTTCAACCGGCAATTGGATAAATGTTGTAGCATTAATTGGAGATTGAGAAAAGTACAAGCAAATACTATTTCAACAATTTTTTCATCCAACTCAATACATGGGGAATGTTAGCATGAAACTGTTTTAGTGGTTTGGGGAGCAAAAGTTGCCTAGAAGTCATAAAAGCGTTACAAGTATGAAAATGTCACAAATCTTTAGCGAATATTATTTAAATTTTATGACCTCTACACGTAGTTTGGAGGTTACCAATGAATACAGCTCAATACTAATACCAATACATCATCCTAGGTTTATGGGTCCGTTGACGAATGGTGAATATCCCCCGACGATGACTAAGCGAGTTGGCAACCGACTTCCTCGATTTTCAACTGCGGAGATGAATTTGGTGAAAGGTTCCTTTGATTTTATTGGAATAAATTACTACACGGGAATATGCAACTGATGCTCCTCCTCCTCCAATTGGAAGCAAGACAAAACTAAGTTACACGACCGACCCAGGAACTGTGATTACACGTAAGTATTTCCAAACACTTGGCTAATTCATTTGAATCATATCCATCTATAGAACATCTAACATGCATGAATTCAATTTTTCGCATGATTCTGATGTGTTGTACTCCTAATATTTTCTTACAGACCAGAGGGACGGGGTAGACATTGGTCCAAAGGTAGATGATTAATGCATTTCAAAATCTGAACATAATAGGCTTTGGGAACTCGTAATGATCTCATGATGTTTATGCTATAGGGTGCTTGGTTCTATTCATACCCTGTTGGGATTCAAAAGCTTTTAGAATACATAAAGGCGAAGTATGGCAATCTTGTTCTCTATGTCACAGAAAACGGTAATTAACTTACACTCTAGCCCGCTTTCTCTACTGTAAAATGTATCAAAGATTTACGTCTTGCACGTTGTGCATCGTTTACATTTTTTTGATATGATGAAACATTGCAGGTTTCGATGAGGTTGATACCGGATTACCAGTTTCAGAATCCCGTTTCGACAAGAGAAGGATAGAGTATCACCAAGCCCATCTCCAGTACCTTTCTAAGGCAATCAAGTAAGCTATCCGTAAATTTATGTATTTTGAAAAGTGATATTAGTCACCCCAAACATGCACGTTGAGGATTCCTCAGCTTGCCACTCCAATGTCGACAGCTACCACATTCAAGTATAATTTTCTTGCCACCGGTAACTAAATGAAGTATCACTTTATTAACAATGACTAATCAGCAAAGTCTGATAGACTTCATAGGCAGACTTAGGCGTATATATTATACCAGTGGCAAATGGAATAAAGTGTGATCATGCTGGCCGGCAACATCCAAATGTTAAAGAGCGCTGGCCACAAATTCAACCACCAGTTGATCCGTTGCTCGCTTTGGTAACTTAAATAAGTTGTCAGTGCGATCTGGACGTCCATCCATGGCGGAAGGACTTATCAGATCTAACTTTAAAAAAAAAACTATCATTCGCTACATTATCTAATAGACGATGATTTTGATCAAAATTCTTCAACGGTATTTAATGATCAGTGGGATTCACAGGCAAATAGGGGGGCGGAATTGTAAATTTCACAGTCTGCTACATCATGTGACGACGACGAAGTTTACTTAAAAAAAAATTAAAAAAATCTGGCCCTTCCATCCGCAATGGATGGGTGGCTATATATATATATATATGTGTGTGTGTGTGTGTGTGTGTGATCGAGTCATGAGGACTTTATTCATTCTCTTCTTTGAGAGCTCCTTTCAAGACCTTGAGGTTCTTATATACTCGAGTGCATATTACTTGAATCTCGTAATCAAGTGGGCACAACCATAGTTGTGTTATTAATTAATACATTGACATAAATAGCTAGATCAACTAGTAAATCTTAGACTAATAACTATAAGCTTTAGGACTTAATTTTACGTATAATAGAATCAATTATAACTATGAGTGGTGATTGTTGTGTGAATGCAATAATAATTATTGAATTGACCTCCAGCTTCTGGTATTAGCTTAATGTAAAGATATTTGCTGTACTTTACAAGCTCATTGTGGTTAACAGGTATAACTTGACAAAATTTTGTATATAAAACTTACGTTATGTTGTAATCAAATAAGTATCCATGAGAAGTACCACTTGAGGCATTTATTGGGTGTAAAACTATAGCTTTGTGACATAATATAGATCCATGATGTGGAACGCAAACCGAAACCTTCTGACCTCTACTTTATCAATGCACCTACATATTAGGTCTTAGTATTGACCTTTAACACCTCAAAAACACTCCAAAACAAAGACGCATCATCTTTAATTGATTAAACGTCCTCAAAACATGCAATTTACGGCGTAGAAATATTCGATATCATTTTTGGTCATTCACTCATTATGTTTAAATTTATTTTGGCAAAGTCAATAACTTGTTGCCTATAAGTCCTATTAAAGGTGAAATGCAATTCTAATCCCTTTAAGTTTTTAGTTAATAACTACAATAACCTATGGGGACTCATCTATGGTTATTATCACCTTCAAAACTATCAAAACCTGAAAGGTAAACTTTAAATACATATAAGCTTTTAATATTTAAAACAAGTAGGTGAGTTGCGCCGTTATTTTTTAATCACAATTATACTTGTATTGCTAGTTATAGTTATATATATGTTACCGGCATAACTATTCACTTATTCTAAAGGCTATTTTTTTATATTTTTATTTGAATGCTACTTGAAGATGAAAATAAGAGGTTAAAGAAAGCAAATGTCCAAGGACGGCGCTGCAATATTGCAATCTATTGTTTGTCCTTTAAATTTACAGTTTAAAGGAATTAAAGCAAATACGTACACATACCCTACATTAGAATTGCTGGGCAATCAAATCAAGCCTTCAATTTTAATAGTTTACTAGATGATAAGATGTTTTCATGTATATCATGTTTGTATCTTGATAAGTTAGTGATTCCTTGAAATAATGATCCGTGACTAAGATAAGAAAGGACAATGATATTTGTGATGCCAAGCATATAGAAGTCTTAACCTAACTTTTCTAGCTGAGAGACTTATTGATAGGCCACGTACATAATAGCCATATAGCCTCGATAGATTACTTGAAGCTGAGAGAAGCTAGAGTAACCAAAAATTTTATATTTTATCTAACTCGTGATTGAATTTGACACTTATTTTATCTTTATAGCTCGAAACAAAGTTTCTATAGGCGAAACTTTTCTTACCAACAATAATGGTTTGAGCAAAATAGGTATAATTTTTATAAGATATTAATCGGTTTTTTATTTCTTGTTACGTGGTATGTATTATTACATTTTTTAGCTATATATTTTATTAGATGACGAGTTTGACTTGGGTGTGTTATAATGTGGAATAACCTAATTGGGAACCATAATGATAGCTACTTCACGTGACATATTATTGTACTATATATTCAATGTTATATAGGATTAATAAAACTATACACTAAACATATTACTGTCCTTAAAGATTTCCAAAAATTATTTTGGTTGGGGTCCTCAACTTAACAATTAATTAAATTTGCAAGAATAGTAAATATCTAAATTAGTAAGGCTTATGCAATTCAAAAATAAATTTGAAATATTTCAAATTTGTATTTAACCAATACTGTAAACTATTAGGATTTTATTTAAACTATTATATATCAAGAGAAACTCTCTAACATGGAATAATTATCTACCGAACAAAACTAACTTAAGAGATTGAATAGAAGAATTCCATTTATGTTTGATAACCTTATGGTATATGAATAATATACAAATTATTTCTTTTATAAGGTCCTTAAATTTATTATTTGTTAACATTTTAATACACGGCCAATCCAACATACTAACCTAGATAACATGAAAGAACCAATATACTTAAATATATATATAAAACACATATGAGAGTATGAATAGAAGATTAAATTCTATATTTTTACTAAAATATCACGTAGAGTTAAGACCTTATAACATTCAAAAATAAATCTAGGAAAATTCTTTTTATGCATCGTCATTGTTGTCAAAAAGTGCAACAGCAAAAATTTATTTACCTTTTGGTCAAGTAATAAGGTGTGAAACAAAAGTAAGTTAGCTATATTATGGTTAAGGCTGCTTTCAACTATATTGATAACCTTGGTACATTCAGAGATTATCAATCAGGCAATCCCATTTAGTCGCACATTGGTTAAATGCACAAACATCATAGTATGCAAATTCCATATGAGACATGTAGAAAAGATAAATTAGAAATAAAACCTTATGATATTTAAAAACAAATACAGAGAAAGTTTATTTTTACACAAAATTTTGTCAAATTATCTTTTAGCCACAAAATAAGATGTGGACAAACATCTGAAGTGTAAAAATAGGAGCTCCAACAATTTTAACATATGCAAAGGTATTTACATAATATAATGGATAAAGTATGAGTTAAATTCAATTGATTTTCGGTTGGATAATTTTTTAACAAATCTTATTCTATTGTGTTTTCATTTTTTGACTATTTAAACTCTTACGTATTCTAAATTCTAATTTAGTGATATACACACCTATTCTGATTTTATTTTAACTTTTATATTCCTAATGACACGCTAATATATGAAAAGAAAAAACTAGAACTCTAAAAGATATAATTGCATATAAAATCTAAAGAAGTGCTACCTATGTTGTAATTAAGTTAGTCTCCAAATTACATTGAAAACCATATGATATTTGAAGATCAATTCAACTTAGTAAGCATGTGAATTCTTGGTTAAATTTTGATCAACAAATTTACTTACTACGAGGCTTTTAACTATCATATCAGGTGATGTTGGTTAAACTTTTAAAACTTTATTTAAGTGCCTCATGCAATAACATATTAATCTTTTGCTTTATATACTCCTACCGGTAAATATATGCTTCTAAAAGTGGCACATCGTTATTATTTAATTAGTCATGATGGTTAATAAATTGTATTGTATGAAAAAGCCCAGACCAAAATTTTCTATTGGCATGCATTGAAATGCACAAATTATATTCAAAAGATACTTATACAAGCACAGTAAAAATGTCTTATTCAATAACAAATTGATCTTAAAATATAACTTGCATACTTTTATCAGTAGAGTCTACTTTTTTCTTTTTCTTTATGTACTAGATAAATCTCTAATTCTTGTTCTATATGGTCACCAAATCATAATAAACTATATGCACAAGGATATTGCTTATTGATATTTCACCATAAGATTTAGTTTATTCTGTTAAACGGAAGTTCACCCAATTAAAGACAAATGTGACTATCATTGATGAAATAACCATGAAAATATAAATTGTGCAAAAAAATTTAGTTTGCAGTTCAAAGCTTCTAAAGTAGATCGATGGCTATTAATAAAACTTTCTATTGGCATGCATTGAAATGTACAAATTATCTTCAAAAGATACTTATACAAGCACAATAAAAATATCTTATGCAATAACAATTTGATCTTAAAATATAACTTGCATACTTTTATCAGTAGAGTCTACTTTTTTCTTTTTCTTTATGTACTAGATAAATCTCTAATTTTTGTTCATCTATGTGGTCACCAAATCAGAATAAACTATATGCACAATGGGATTGCTTATTGATATTTCACCATAAGATTTAGTTTGTTCTGTTAAACGGAAGTTCACCCATTTAAAGATAAATGTGACTATCATTGATGAAATAACCATGAAAATATAGATTGTGCAAAAAAAAGTTAGTTTGTAGTTCAAAGCTTCTAAAGTAGATCGATGGCTATTAATAAAACTTTCTATTGGCATGCATTGAAATGTACATATTATCTTCAAAAGATACTTATACAAGCACAATAAAATGTCTCATGCAATAATAAATTGATCTTAAAATATAACTTGCATAATTCTATCGGTAGAGTCTACTTTTTTCTTTTTCTTCATGTACTAGAAAAATCTCTAATTTTTGTTCATCAATGTGGTCACCAAATCAGAATAAACTATATCCACAAGGGGGTTGCTTATTGATATTTCACCATAAGATTTAGTTGATTCTGTGAAACGGAAGTTCACCCTTTTTAAGATAAATGTGACTATCATCGATGAAGTAACCATGAAAATATAGATTGTGTAAAAAAATTTAGTTTGCAGTTCAAAGCTTCTAAAGTAGATCAATGAATATTAATAAAACCATCCCGTAGCATAGTACAATTAGTCCGCTGAGGACCTATTTTTGAAATGACTTAACATGTAGTTGGATATTATTTGTTTCCCAATTTGAGTAAATCTCCTGTCATTAACGTACAACGACATGCCTAAACATTTTTGCAGGGATGGTAAAGTCAACGTAAAGGGATACTTCACATGGTCGCTTTTGGACAATTTTGAATGGTCTCAAGGTTATACTGTCCGTTTTGGCTTGGTGCGTGTCGATTTCAAAAATGGTTTGAAACGATACCCAAAAAGTTCGGCCACATGGTTGATGAAGTTTCTCAAAGGTGAAGCTGGTGCTCCAAAGATCAAATGAGATTCTATCACCTTAATAATTTTCCTTATGGAGGAAAGACATGGTATTCACATTTCTCAAGTTATAGTTATTAATTATCGTTGATGGTTATGCACTTCATACTTATCTTATTTCCAGTTTAATAAGTGATGGTGATCGATAAGGCCCCTTCATTTTGTTATTAGCAATGTATACTTTAAAATATCTTATTGAATAAAATTGGTTGTTTTAATTTTTGCTATAGACTATCTATAGACAAGCTATGTGGAATTTACAATAAATCAAATAATGCAAAAAAAAATGAACAACTTGATGAGCATGAAGATTGGAAACCTCAACTTGGACCTTGAAGAGGTTGGGAAAATTAATGTTGGGACTTGGAAAAAAAAAAAAGGCTTTGAGGGTTAGCCTAAGACACAATTTTTTTTTTAATGTTATTTGCCCCCACTCAAGTCGGAGTTTGCTAATGGTTTGCATAGAAATTCATTCTCAGGATACAACAAAGCTTGAGAAAAACTGTAATTAGCAATATTGAAGAACTCTGAAAATTCTTAGTTGATAAACTTTGGGAGATTAAGAGAGAAATTTGAATGTTTTTCAAGTTTTCTGTGTATGTGTTTGAACATGTGTGTGCGCGCGCGTCTGTACGTGTCTATACGTATCTATACATGTATGAATATGTATGTATATGTAACTGTTCACACACATGCATGTGTAAAACCATATCCAACGTTCTAAAGAATCAACTAAAATGGCATGGTACCGCTGCAAAGGATCCACAACAGTAGCCTACTCTCCATGTATTCCAACATCAATTCAGAATTCCAAGTGAAAAGCACAAAACCATAACCGTAATCATTCAAATTGCGTACCACCGTTTCAGTTTGATTTGGTGCCGGTTCAGACAAAACACCACCGCTTTATTTGACATGAGATTTATAAGCCAACATGCGAACTATTTTGTGAAAATAAAGATTAAAAATTAATGAAGCTCCGTCAATTAGATAACAGACAATCATATACCCATGAAATTTTACACGTAACTCTCAACAATCCCTCACTTTGATTACTTAAATCACAAGTCTCGTCAAAGTCTACTACTCGATCTTATTATTTTTTTCAAAACCCATCCATAAGTATAAGTGACTCAATCTAATAAAATTCTTTGGTGGTCATATCTTAAACCCAAGTACTCTAGAGATGTAAAAGTCTTGAAATGATTTTACAAACTATCTAATGGATAAGATAACTTAATTTAAGTATTTGAATGTGCATTTGAACTTGGATGATTACGAGAGGAAGTGCTCCAATACGCCCCTGCAAGCTCAACATATCACATACGTTGAGCTTGGACCGAAGTGCAAACTGTGAGATGAAGAGTAACTTGGTGAAGATATAAGCAGGCTGATCTACGCTAGAAATGAAACGAACATCCAGAACTTTGGTGGCAACACGTTCACGCATAAAATTATAGTCAATCTCTACATGTTTGGTGTACGCATGAAAGACAGGATTAAGAGTGAGATAATGAAGCCAATATTGTCGCACCATAGGATAAGTGGGGTAGGGGGCAAAAAACCAAGTGGGCAATAGTAGGAGAGTGCATGAACTGGGTGACTTTGCTTACCGAGAACGAAATATCAGAATGAGTAAATAATAGATACTGAAGAGCACTAACAATACTTCTATACTCAGTCGGGGAGGGATGAGGATCACCCGAATTCTTGAAAAGCTATAGTGATGTTGACATAGGTGTATGGAAGGGTTTGGCTTTAGCAAGATTTAGAAGGTGGGTCACACGTGAGTAGAGAATGGATAAAGAATGTGAAGAATTTTGGTCAGTGAGAGACGGTTTGGTGGGTGTAAAATTGCTTGAATTTAAAGTGTCGGTGGGTGGTGAGATAACATGAGAGGAAATGAAGATGTCAAATAAAATGAAGGTGTCAAATGAGGGGATAAGATATAAGTTAGAGGGATTAAGGTTTGAAAGAGGAGAGGAAGTGGTGTTAGGTTGTGATTTGGGGTGAGCAGGTGCCAAAATAGTGGGAGACGCAAGTAGGGGATTCAAATTTAAAAAGGAGGAATTTGGGGTTAAGATGTCTGCATTTTATCAATTTGCGATTTTATCACTTACACGACTTATCTCTAGCCATGAAGATTGACATTACCAATCTTATTAGATTCTGCGACCCTGAGCATTATAAAAAGGGGTCTTGGCCTCCATTTTATAGGGTCGAACATAGTCGACATCTTAAGCTTATTTTCTTTAGGGGCTGGGCCTCATTTCTTTTGCCTGAAATTTTATCGTAATATGGTCGAAGGGTGATCGGTGCCACACTTATGTAAGTTTATGGTGCGAGATAGCTAAAATTAATTTTGGAGTGCAGAACGCTACCGCGAGCAAAGTTAGGAGCACCCAATGCAATTGACCCGCAAATTACATAAAGCTCTTTGTGGCCTTAATCAGGCTCCACGAACCTAGTATGCTCTATTATTCCATTGTTTACTACAGTTGGGCTTCACATAATGTTGATCAGACACCTCTCCTGTAACATCCCGAAATTTCCGGAATGTTGACCGATCAATCGATCAAATCGTTAATTACCTAATCAATTCATATAAGAGCTATACAATAACTCAACAAACCATTCTCATTCAAAACAAATGTAAAGAACTTAATTTATTAAGTTACACACTAGTTCCCTCGCAGGGGCTTAAATAATAACAATGAAAATACTAATCTAATCCATAATCAAGCTCATTGGTTCCAGACTCTTACCGACAATTACTTCCTGTAGAAGGGAACAGAAAAAGGAAGTGAGCTTTCGAGACCTCAGTAAGGTCGCTCAAAATTAAGTAGAGAATACAAACGAGTTGGAGAACTTATTTCAATAGCAATATGGGAAGAGATTTAATCTCAATCCCTCAAATTAGAATTCAATAGAAACACTTTCGATAACACTGAAACAATGCAGATGATATTGAAATGAGTGATACGCAAAGCCACACATTGAGATTGATTGTCACGTCACTTCTATCCATCTCCTCATCGTACACTTCACCTCATTTCGTCTCTTCCTCTCATTAACTAGCAGTCTAGCAGATGTCTTCAAGAAGTCTTTCTTAGCAAAGAACTTCCACTTTGAATTTGAGGGGTATTAGAGTCAACTATGTAAATTAAGGAATAATATCTAAACCCTAAATTAAGGAATATCCTTAATTTAATCATTGTCTTATCAATTTTGTGTTGTGTCAATCCTTAATTTACTCATTGAATTATTGTTAGGACAACCCTAATGCCTCTAGATTTATATATATACGCTTCCTATGTACTATTTATATATATACAAATGTACACACAATTTTCTATATACAATGTTGGCTACAGATACTCGTTGCTATACGTCATATAATTTTTCTTCCTATATACAACGTTGTTTCTGAGGTAAGTTTGCTATAACTTTATCTCTAGTTTCTTACAATTTTGCGCATCAGTTGGTTATGGACTTAGGTTGAAACTGCTTGTTAGTGATGTGGAGTCAGATTCCTACTAATCCCTTGCTTGAACCCGAACCATACTTAAATTAGCACGATAGGCAAAAACCAACGTCATAAATTGACAAGATTGTCCTACCTTTTAGCGAGGCAGAAGAGAAAGTAAATCCCTATCTTTACAAACAAGTTTTAGGTCAATTGAATCAGGTATACATAAGATATCTTTGAACAAGGTATAATTTGTTCACAGGGATAGTTTACTGTCATCATGATATCTTTTGATTTATAGTTTTCTTATTGTTGTTTGCATTTCTCCTTTGGCTTTCTTTAGACAAGAAGGATAATGTGGACAAGAAATGGATAAAGCACTCTAGGGAAACTATAATTATGATGTTGGCCTCGACATGTTTTTCAATTTGGCATTTGCATATGTGGCAACAACGTATAGAGATATTTTATGCTCATGTAGAGATTGCATTTATAACATGTTCCGCATGAGTGAAATTGTGCGACAACATTTTATAAAAGGAGATTTATGAGCAATTATACAGTATGACAGTTCATGGGGAAATCTCGTCTTTTCGTTCAAATCGCACAGGAAATGATGTACAACTCAATGTTGGTGGTTGTGGAGATATGCATGAAATGGTAAATGGTGGAGATATGCATGAAATGGTAAATGACATCTTCGCAAGAGAGTGATTCTATGAGTGGTGATTGTTTTTTTCTAGTGTACTATCTACTCCAGAATAAAACTTTTAAATGAATCATGTCTTTTTTTGTTCATACATTTTTGTTTCTTGTGATCGCTGAATTAAAGATTAACTTCTTCTTTCAATGATTATGTCTCCGTATACAACTAGATTTGTTTGTGGCTACATAAAAGGGTAACCCCAATTTTTCTTTCACTCCTTATCTATTCTAGATTTGGTTACGCTTATATGTATAGTTGCTTTTTAGTGTTTTCGTGTCTAATAGACGGCGCCCTCGAGCACTAGTAGGTTATAGCGTGCAGGTGCCATCACGAGATTCTTCCCATGTTGAGAGTAACGAGCAACCCAATATTGAGATGCATGCTGATGCCAATGTCACTGCGAGTACTAATCCACCCACCATCGAGGATGAGGAGCTTGATCCTGAGATGACCACTAATCTTGAGAGGTCACAAATTCACCCAACATCCACGCTTGGTTTGTGCTTTTCTCCTTTATTTAAATTGCATTTGAAGTGAAGACATCTTAGCATTCTAATGCGCAAACTCATATGATTTAAAGAAAATAGCACAAATTGTCCTTGAACTTCGGGCCATTCGCTTGGGAGTGAAGGAGTGGTGACCCTTTACTGGGTTTAGTCCCTTTCAAATTCGTACAACTAGTCCTTATTTATTTAACTGTAGCCCAGTAAGTCCTGTTTTCCACGTTCGTCTATTTTTAGTTGTTAGTGTGCCCTCTGACGGAGGCATTGTGCAAAGTCATGCGATTTAAAGAAAATAGCAGAAAATAGTCCTTGAACTTTGGGCCCTTTGGGGGTTTAGTCCCTTTACTTCAAATTCGTACAAGTAGTCGCTATTTATTAGCCCGTTAAGTTCTTTTATCCACGTTCGTCTCCCCACAACGGGGGCATTGCACAAAGTCATATAATTTAAATAAAATAGCACAAATAGTCCTTGAACTTTGGGCAATCCGGGGTTTAGTCCCTGTACTTACAAATTCATAGTAGTAGTCCCTATTTATTCTACTGTAGCCCATTAAGTCCTTTTCCCACATTCATCTATTTTTAGCCGTTGGTGTGCTCCACGACAGGGGGCACTCTCGTTTCCTCACGTTTCAACATGCTCCACCATCCAAATTTCTGTTGCAGTCAACCACCATTCAAATCAATGTGGATGCCAACCACCACCATCAAAACTATTGTTGCTACAAAATGGGCTAGATCTGTGATGGATTTACTCTCAGTCGATCTTCATAGCTTATGAGAAGGGGGTGATTGGCGGCGGAGCTCAGTCACATTTGTTGGTTGACAAAAATCGGCGTAGTAGGTGGAGATGGTGACTTGTGGTGGCAACGACAGCGGTGGTGGGTCTGGAGGTCACTGATGTCTTACGATAGTCGTACCTAGTGATTGCGGTTGGCCCCGTGGTGGTGGCGGGAGTTGCTCTTAACATGTAAGAACCAGTGGGATTCAAGAACAATAGGGGGGTTGTGTGTTGAATTACTGATCGGCAATGGTGGAAGGGCATGGCAACAACGGCGATGGTGGAAGGGTGGTGGCGGCTGTGATGAAAAAGAAGAAAGATTTAGGGTTTAGGTTGTACTAATGTCAAATGACGGGGTTACCCTTAGTTAAAAAAAAATCTTCAGTTTTGTAAGGAATGTCATTTTTTCAAGAGTTTGAAACGTGAGGAGAAAAGACAAAATGCCAGCGCTGTGAGGCACATTACGGTTGAAAAAAAAAAACTGAATGGGCTAACCTTAAAAGCTACAAGGGTGATTTTGTACGGATTTAAAACCACAGGGACTAAACTCCCAAATGGCTCAATGTTCAGGGACCATTTGTGCTATTTCCTCTATGATTATGATTTATTGTTGTGTCCTTCCATGTGGAATAAGTAGTTATATACGAGTAAGTCGGCCATTGGCAGTTTCCATAGGTTGTGCTTGTATCCCTAAGTAGGAATGGATGTTGCACAGTAATTCAATATAGCTTTGAAAAAAGGTTAAGTACTACTAGGAAACAAATGTCAAAACAATGCGATTTTGTTGCATATGCTGTAGAAATGAATGTGAAATCTAATGTAAATATAAATTAAAAGCAAATGTCGAACTAATAGGACTATGTTATAATTGTCGCAAGTATATCATATGAGAATATAGGTGAAGATCAAAAGGCTTACCATAATACAGTAATACAGTCTCTGTCAGTAGCCTATACAATGATCCTTTTAGTTTGCTGCCTCATGCTTTCAAAGATGGGTTGTTACCTTCTCTGCTGCAGTAGTGATTCAGCAGATTCCAATATAGCTCCAAGGGCCATAAAACTGTAGAATTTGGATGGAAAAAATTCGTTAGTATACTGGTCAGAAACTATTGTGAAACCACTTATGGAATTGCATATTATTCTAGCATTTTATAATGAGAAAATGTTCAATTCATGCATCGGTAGGGAATCATAATTTAGAGTTCCGTAGAAAAAGATTTCTCTGATTCTTACAAGGAAAAAAAGAAGAATGAGACAAGGAAAAAGCTCTATCTTTTTCTGATTCTGTAGGTATGTACATATCGACCATGGAAAGTGGTAGAACTGAGTATTGATCCCGAGGTAACCAATATAAGAGTTGCAGAAACATGGAGAGCTGAATAACTATTAGTATCCTCAACTTTTGAGGTAACGATTCTTCGTTTCCTTCAATGTCGCCATGTCTATACCAACATAAAGGTGATATAAATATAAATAATGTACAAGTTGTACGATTCTCTAGAGAGCTGTCAGAATGAAGTCAGATTAAGCAAAAATGAAAGTAAATAAGTACCTAGATTTTTTTTCCCTAAATAATACTATTTTAAAACTTAATTACCAATTTACTCTATTTTGACACTTATTTACCGGCATACCACACTTTTGGAAATCGCAGTTTGAAACCACGACTTTAAAGTAAAAATTGCGGTTTAAAACCACGTTTAATGAAAAAAAAAATGGAAACGTGGTTCTACTTAAAGTCGTGGTTTCAAACCGAAAAATCGAAAAAGCGAGGCCCAACTAGAGGAGCTAAAATATGGGCCACGGAGAAACGAGAATATCCAGGCCAGTGTGACAAGTGGGGTCATGCTATTGTTGGTGCAGTTGATGAGCTTGATACTTTTGTTGGATACGTGGCACGTTCGAGTAAACTGATACCAATCAATTAAACTAAGTATGCTGATGTTCCAAAAGAGGACAAAGAAAAGGCACGAGATGAGATGAGGTATTATTAAGTTATTCATTTCCTGAATTTACCCTAAATTCAAATTATAATGCTAATGTACTTGTGGTCACAGAAGAGGTTCACAACCAATCATTCTCTTGCTAAGACTGATGTGGGGCATAGTCTTCACATGGGTTCAAGATTGGAAATGTTTGCTAAAAAGGGAAGTTCTTTAAGCATGATGATCATCCAGCTTTAAGTGCGCTTGTTGCAACCAAAAAAAGAGCAGACCGGTCTTAGTGGCAAAACTTAGCGAGCCGCCCTTTCCTCCTTCAGCTTCCATGGCTGTGAGTATGGAAGGGGCGACCCCCTCTCCGGTACTCCTTCTCTCTTGCTTCTCTGTTTCATGTCTTTTGCTTCCCCTTCATCGGCACTCCACTTTGGCCGCCATCCGCCACCACCCTCATCGACTCCCCGATCTCCACCTCCATCCACAGATTGAAAGTTCTCTAGCTACAAATTTACCCCTCCCACTCGCTACCCTCAGATCTGAAAGGTTCTTTCAGATCCATCGAGATCACCGGACCTTCGATCCGATTGGTTTGGGTTGAAATCTACGCCGCCGGTCCGATATGGTGAGGTTGTGGCTTGCAGAAGGTGGATCTAGTAGAGGATGATGATGCTGCCTCCTTTCGAGCTGCGGATCAAGTTGATCTGGCCTTGGGAACTCGTTTCATCTCCTTTGGATCCGACGATAACCGTGGCAGTATTCTAAACTGCCACTTTATGCGGCCCCTAGAATTGATGCCTCGTTGCATCTCCTCCACCCTGTTACCATTTGATCTGGATTTTGTAAATCCAACGATGGTAATACTTATCGTTTTTGCTTTCTATTAAGGCCATGTTGGCCGGTTTAAATTCCAGGGTCAAGCTTTTGCTTGTGCCCTTTCTGTTGTCTTTTTGGTACTTGTTTTCAGAGCCAAAAGTTTGTTTGTACTCTCTTAGGTTGTACATTTGGTGTTTTGTTAATGAAATTTCCGTTTGACCAAAAAAAACTTAGCGAGCTATTGGCAGCATATCATGAAATTATAGCATTCATTGAACAAAGATTTATCAAGATCTTGGGGACTAGAATTGTAATGTAGTCACATTTTATTGTAGTTTTAAAGTTTGAGACGCATAATGTTAGACCTGGTAGAGCTACAATGTGGATTGTGTCACGCAAATCAAAGAAACAAAAACGAGGTGTCCACCCACAAGCACGTACTAAAGCTACAAGTTGCTTCACTTGTTTTTTATTTGTTCCACTTGCATGTTTTTCGTTTGGTCTCAATCTTTCATTGGCATTGAACATTTTTCTTTTAGGATGATATCAAAAGACTCCAAAAGGAGGCCTCATTACTTGAGGATGATGCCGGTCAAAATGACATTCTTTCCAAGGTTATCAGTAAGGACTGTCGTGGTAGGGTGAGAGCAATGAGGCCCATGGCCAATATACGAACACGTGGGGTTCTTCCAACAATGTGAAGCTGCAAGAACAAATTTGTTGTCTTAAGGAATAGGTGGCCAAAATGAATGAAATGAAGGCAGAAATGGCAAAATGCAATCAGCTCTAGTTCTCAGGTAAACACACACACACACACACAAAACATAATAATTGTTACCATAATGATCGATAGTATTCATATGCATTTACATGCATGGGAGTGAAGGGTACGTTGGGCATCATTGTTACCTTGAAAAGTTACTTGATCATATACATTTAAAACAGAACAATGCAGAGTAATGTGCTACCTGTTTGTACAACAGAAAAATTTATGTAAAAAAACTATAAAGCGGATTGAGATAGTTATTCAGTTTTAGTTCTCTAAATCTACTTCTTATAATTTACTGTGATAATTTGTTTTGGATAGAAAACATCGGAATGGGTGTGTATCCCACATCAGTTATTCAGAATAAGTCATGATTAGGCCCTAAGTATATGAGTCGTCTTGTCCCACATTGGTTATTAAGAGAAGGTTACGACTTATATCCAACTATATTTAAGTCGGCTTGTATTGTGTTTAAGGTTAAGAGATAAGAGCCGTTCTTAAGAGATAAAAGCCATTCTTCGAGAGGGTTTGTTGAGAGAGACAAATATCTGTAATCTCTATTGACAAACATAGTAAAATCACTGATACCACCGTGGAGTAGGCTTTCGCCGAACCATATAAATCTTGTGTCTTGTGTGCCTTTATTTTTCTGTTATTGTTTTCGATTCTCTTCTTTATTGCCTGGTACAAAATACCCAATGGGAAAAAGTTGGATTTCGGGCTCTGGTCAAGAGGGCTTGTACTTGATGCACATTACTGTTGCTTGTGGTTCACCTTTGCGTCTACATAATTATTTATCCCGGGTGAAGGAGGGATTTCGTGCCCTAATTAGAGAGGCTTGCATGCTGACCGCAGTATATCGTTTGAGCTGATGTTGGGATGTAATTTTTTTTCGTGAAGTTTTGTGGTAATGGTTTTATGTCTTAATTTTGTTCCATGTTCTCTATTTCATTTTTACCAGATGATTACTTACCCTGTGATTTTAGATTTCTTAACGTTGATGTAATATAAAGTGAGTGATCTTCCGGCATGCTATGGTTCACCTAGTTGAATCATCAGTTACTTACTGAGCACGTGGAAACTCAGTCCTTACATATTATTTCAGGTTTGAAGGTAAAGTGATGGCAATAAATGTTGGATCGGAACCTTAGGGTGGAGCTTCGAACACTGCATTAAACGAGTTGAGTTCTAGTATATGTACTTTTCTAAGAAGAATAATAATGACCTTCAAATATTATATTTTTATTTGGAGTTGTAAAGATTTTAATTTCCGTTGCAGGTCATATTAGTTTTAGTGAGTAAGGCCTGGCAGAGCCCTTAGTTGAAGTCCAGTGGGTCTGCAGGCGGTCAGAGACCTAGCTCACGGGCTCAGCCATGGGTTCGGGTCATGAAACATGTCCCCTGGATACCTGAACGTAACTATTTAAATTTTGAATTGCAATGCTAAACTCAAACCCTCTCAGACAATCGCTTTGCTCTAATTGTTCCAGAGCTTTGCGAACGATGATTTAGCTATTTCAAAACTCACTAAACTAAATCTACCCTGCTTCGGATTCAATGCATATCAAACAAATTAAATCAAACTCTAGTACAATAGGCTTCCCCTACATTATACTGATGCTATACCAAAGGCTCTATCATTTGCACAATTTATTTATCGATTGTAAGCTTAACCTTAAGCCCAAGGCTACTAAAACACTAAGGAATGGTCACACATGACCCGCGGCTCACCAAAGCTCACATGGGATAACCAATCATTATAAGCACTCACTCATTACAAGAGACAGGAAAAACTGTAGCCACTAGGCTTTCGCTAAACACCTAATATCTTAAATTAATGAGTTCAAACTGTTACCGAATTTGTTACCTAGAGACGTGTTCTCCTAACATAAAAATATGATTATGCATACATATGTATTACACTTCCACCAAAGTTTAAGGCTCTAAGGTATCACATCACTCATGATTCACAATTACATTATTTACCAAAGATCTATAGCCTTATCATTCAATCATATGTTTCTGTTAAATGTTTAAAAGATTTCGGTTCTAGCAGCAAGTAACATACGGTCTATTATCATGTGTTCAACTAAGATCTCAATCTTATACCGGATCATCAGATAGATTGTCCAACTCTAATTCACGTTGTCAGAGTCTATTCTCACTCACCAATTATCTAAGGCTTAGGGAACTACCAAATCTAATATTAAGGCATGTGAAACTATGCAAATCCTAAATCAAGTAAAGATACACATACTTAACATATTGTGGGTTTCAAGATCATCTAGACATAAGACATAGTAAAATTTTGATAATTAAATTAACTACATGCAGCAATTAGAACATGTTAGAATTTGGTATGTATTAAACAAACACCAATCACAAAGAATCAGTGATAGTTATATAACAAAACATCCAACATTAATCACAATAAACAATGATCCCAGTCAAGCATATAGGAATCAAATGATAACAACAATCACAACCAGACGATCGAAACACGAAAATCTTTCACAAAACCATACCTATTGGCTCTTGAAATTAACAATACACTTTTTATGACATTCCAAAATATGACGAGTACAAAAAAAAATGGTGCAGGTATGACGAAGCAAAGTCAACCCAATGACGCGAAACAATTACAATCAATAAGAGTTATTGGTCTTTAATGGAATTCGTAGCTTTCCCGTGGTCAGTGGGTCAGATACTATCCCATTAAGTTCAAATAGATTTGAACAAGGAAATAGATAAATATCCTAGAAAATGAATAAGATGACTCATGTCTCGGAGCAAGTTAGCATTCAATTAAGTAGCAATTGAATTCAACATACAAAAGAATGAACGAAATGACAAAGTAGGATACCACACTTCTTATCATGTTCTCAAACAAAATTTCAGACTTAGCATTAATCACTTCCCCAAAGTACCATTCTCACTCATAATCAAATTACTAACTTAACTGCTACTCACAATTTACGAACTTCCAAACACAGCTACGGTTTTCCCTAACAGTACACAGATTCGTAATTAGAGAATCACCAATTCATGCCTAGTATGATATCAAAATCCTGAAGAACAAATGGGATAAAATCCACAAGAAGATCTCAATCCCCTACATAGACAGTACAGTCTAAAAACAGTCAAAGACTCTCCCAACGGAGTGCTTACTCTAAGATTAGTTCCTAAAGAATAGGTTTTCAACCTCAATCGCTATACAAAAGTAAAGAATACCAAAGAATATGACGCTCCAGAATCAAACAACATATAAGTATCTAATGGGTTACACCTATAGTGTACTTGGCACCACATCATCAGATGTAGCAATATCCTGAACAAACATTGGATAAAGCCTAGCTGATGACCTGGGTCTCTGCCCTTACTGGACTTAAGCCTGCTAGGTTTGGCCCTACGACCTTGTCTTCTTCTCAGACAAGGAATACTAGTTATCGATGCGCTAGCTATAGGAGTGGGACGAATAGTTGACTGATTATTTCTAACAACGGAACAATCTCGAACCTGATGCTCTACTTTTTCACACCTAAAACACCATCCGGTAACTCTGTAGCCCGCACACGATACATGGGGTGGCAGGAAACTGACCCGCCACTCTAACAAGTACTTTGTGTAGGTCGAACTCCAGAATTCCACGATGGTCCAAATTTAGCATCCCAAGCTGATCGATTGCCCACACCCTACGCTTCTCTAAATCCCGTATCATGTCCCAACCGAATTCCAGAAACTCTGCCCAGGTCTAAATCCCTGAGCAGATGCGAGCCTGAATCCCTGATTCTGCCCTACCCTCGAGCCTTGGCCACCCCGTTGTGCCTACTGTAAAACTTATTGACACCTGCCAGCTCCTACAAATCTGCCCTTAGAGGACTCTTGCCTATCTTTCTTCTATCCACCCTGTGTTTTCTCATACCTTCTTCTATTATCAAACTTGGACTTTTCCCAAAACACAAGCCAAGTAAAGACATTTCATATAGCTCGTCAAATGAGCTGAGATCACTCTGTCTCTCAGTTCAGGCCTAACCCCCTAGACTTCTAGCATTTAACAGCCTCCGTCGGTAACATCCTTACTGCAAATCTAGCGAGACGACAAAATCCTCATTTTAAATTCTTCTACCAATTCATTATCTGCTTGCGTCACATTGGCAAATTCCCTTAACATCTATTTGTAAAACCCCATAAAACTGCCGGTCAAAAAATAATTTCCTAAATTGTTCCTAAGTGATATCAATCAATTGCTGATGAGTCAGACTCTTCGATACCATTTTCCATTACTAATCGGCCTCATCTCTCAGTTTATAGATAAAAAAATCAACCTTTTGTTTCCCACTACGGTAAATAACTCAAATTTTTTTCTCTATTTCGTTAATCCAGTTTCCTGCCTCCATAGGGTCCAATGAACCCCCCTAAAGCTAGTCGCATTTATTTGATAATTCACCCAAGGTACTCTCATCTCGAGATTGTCATTGTGGTTGGACCAGATTCAGTACTCCTAGCTACTGATTAGCCAAATTCTGCGTGTCATCTGATCAGAATAGGGTTCCTAATGTTCAGAACCGCAACCATCGGTTCTGGGTTCTACTATTTCCCCTATTGGGTAGTGGTACCCCTCTACAATCATAAAACCTCCATATAGTACATTGCCCAATCTAAAGATTATTTGCTCAAGTCTTTCCAATGCCGGAGAAAAGAATCCCAACTCATCCTATACAAACATATTAGAATCTCATCCATTAGGGGCCATCTCCACTCCCAGTGCTATGCGTACGAGCCATACTGGCACAATGAATAGTTATCAGTGTTATACTAACACATATCTAAAGAGTAGTGCAATTACAAATTGAAAGCAGACTTCTTAACTCTACAATCACTACAAGAAAAGAGGGAATTAGCGACGGACTTTTAGCGACGGACAAAATTCCGTCGCTAAAAGTCTTTTCAGAGACGGAAACAACTGTCGGTAAAAATATTTAACGACAGAATAATTCCGTCGGTAAACACATCCGTCGGTGAAAGTAGGGTTTTGCCGACGAACTTTTACCGACGGGTGTGTTCCGTCGGTAAAGGCCTTAAAAAGATCAGATCCCCTTCTGCTTTTCTTTCTCCCGTTGCTCTCTCTCTCTCTATCTCTCACCGGCGATATTTCCTCCGTCGCCATCCCCGACAACCTACCCCCGACGGAATATAGTCTGCCACCGCCACTGCCGCCATCTTCCAAACCGAGGACCGCCGACTGCGCCGCCCATATTCAAAAACTAGAGGTATGGTACATCTAACCTTAACGTAATTTCATGCGATGATTTTGTGACAGCATGCGATGATTTTAGTTTGTGACAGCATGCGATGATTTTAGTTTCAGTATTGCGGATGTTTTGATCCAAGTCACGATTATTTGCTTTCGAATTATGGATCTGAAGATCCAAGTTTGCAATCATGGAGTGGTTTGTGCGTAATCTTAGCATCCAACCATCATGGGGTTGGCTCAAATGTGGTGTTCTTCGTCGCTAATTGAGTCATCCATTCAAATTTTTGTGTGACTCAATGAGTCAAATGAAAAGTGTTGGGTTTTATTCAAATTTTATCTTAGTTTAAGTGGTTCCAAAGTAGTTTTACAATGAGCTTGTTGTTCTAAGCAATGCTTGAATGGTTGCATTTGAATTAGGAGTAGGATTAAAGTGTCTTTCCAATGAGGTAACTGTAATAATGGAGCTTGCATGCTTGAAGGCGTCGAATTTTACTAGTTTAGGTGCAATTATACTTTTTAGAAGGCATTTATGTTAACACTTTATACACGTTTATGAATATTTTTAAAGTTAAGTGTGCTGTAATCCTATGTTTGTGAAAGTTTTGTGAAGACGAATCGATAGGCTTTAGTGCTAGAGAGAAGAATTTTTTAAAGAGAATGAATTTTATTTTATTTTACTTGTATAAACAAAGTGTTAACGAATTTTAATTAACTCTTATGGATGGTAGAAGTAGGAACCTCAAGGTCGATTTCCCATACCGATGAACCATATTGAATTACAGTTCTAAACATTAAAAAAAAATGAACCTTAAGCAAGTTAACAACATGGCCGCTTACGTACTTGGCTTGTATTTGATACGCTTTCTTATCAATTAAAAAAATGCTCAAAAGAAAAAAGGCCATGAACAACCATTTTTATTCAAATACTAAACTTGTTAATTACTTTGTCCACCACTTACTAGTTTTTTCTACTCAAAACACACGCTGATCTTAACAGGGAAGCAGTCCACTGGCTCCAAGTTTTATAGATTCAAATGCTAAACTTGTATCGTGCTTTATGATTTTTCTCAAATTTTAACCCATAAACTTCTGCACAATACTACACTATTTCAAGAACGGAAATCTTATGATATGCTGGGAATCTCTTTATGATAATCATCCACGTTTGTTAATTAGAAAACTTGCTAAATTTATGAGGTGTTTCCGGGATCAAATGGCATTGAAATAGCCATTTATCAGGATAGCCACAATTACCTTTAGCGTCCAAGCCATTATAATTAATTGCTTGCGGATTCAAGCTAGAAAGTATATTCATTTCAATTGGTCCCGCCCGAACCTGCTACGGGCCTAATGGGCTCGAGGGTCACTGGCCCAGGCACATTTGACAATCTCTTACGGGCACTGAGTGCCAGGTCGTAATTGGTAAAATCAATACAAATTACAGCGAAAACTAAATTATGTACAACTTTAGATATGAAGTTCATTTCTAATTTCACTACAATCCTACATGATATAGCACTTATCGTACAACCCGAACATCAACAAAGACGGTCCTGAAAGTTCATAGTATTTCTCTTTAAACCCTAAATTGAATGTCTTAATCGAATCGAACCCTAAAGTAAACTATAGAACCCCTAATTGAATACCCTAATCCAACCAAACCCTAAATTGAACTTATTAAACCCCCTAATTGAATATCCCAATTCAACTGACCACTAAATTGAAGTAATTGAACCATAATTGAACCCTAAATTGAAGTAATTGAACCCTAATTAAACCCTAAATTGAATGCCCTAATCGAATCGAACCCTAAATTAAACTAATTGAACTCCTAATTGAACCCTAAATTGAATGCCCTAATCCAATCGAACCCTAAATTGAACCCCCTAATTGAACCCTAAATTTAATGCCCTAATTCAACTGAACCCTAAATTGAACTAATAGAACCCTAAATTGAAGTAATTGAACCATAATTAAATCCTAAATTGAATGCCCTAATCGAATCGAATCCTAAATTAAACTAATTTATCCCCTAATTGAACCCTAAATTGAATGTCCTGATACAATCGAACCCTAAATTGAAATAATTCAAGCGCATCGGATATGTGTATTTTGAACAATTTTTTTACATTTGAACATTGATAATTTGTTTGATAATTTTAGGTTGTTAATTGTGCATTTGAGAATTGTGATTATTGATCGATGATTTTAGGTTGTTAATTGATGATTTTAGGTTATTAGCTGTGCATTTGAAGTAATTGCGATTATTAATTGATGATTTTAGGTTGTTAATTGATGATTTTAGATTGTTAATTGTGCATTGAGATATTGAGATTATTGATGGAGGATGGGACCCAATTGGATTGAATGTGTGATTTTTGTTAATTTTTATTGCATTGAGCATTTGAGAATTGAGAATTGAGATTGTTGACGGAGGATGGGACCCAATTGGATTGAGATACCTGTTAGTTAGCGCAGACACAGACCAAATTAACGTATGCCGATGTGTCTGGAGGTGCGTGTCCGGTGGGCGTCGGACACGTGTCGGAGGCGTTGGACACGTGTCGGAGGCGTCGGACACGTGTCGGTATGTGTCGGACACGTGTCCGGAGGTGTCAGACACGTATCAGACACCATATCGACACCCTATATGAGGTGTCGGAATTGAGATTGTTGAATGTGCATTAAATTTAGGTTAGTTAGGTTAATGCGACATTTTTAGCATGCACCCCCTGGAATCTCATCGTGGCTCCAGCACTGGCTATAATTAGCCCTAATTAGTTCTGATTAACAATATTTTAGTAAATCAATATTCCACTTTTAGGTCTAACGAGCCTAATTAGTTTTAATTAACCCTAAGAACCTAATGAAAATCAAATTAGCTGTAATTACCCCAAATTAGCCCAAATGAACCCAATTATGCGCATATTGATTATAGTTAGCCTAATTAGTCGTAATTTGCACTAACATAACCCAATTAAGCCTAATTAGCGCTAGTTAGGACTAATCAACGCTACTCGGCACCATTAAAACCCTAATTAGGACTAAATAACCCTAATTAGCTATAATTATCCAAAACTAGCCCTCATTAACATTAATTAGCCCTAACATAACCCAATTAAGCCTAATTAGCACTAGCTAGGACTAATCAACACTACTCGGCACCATTAAAACCCTAATTAGGACTAAATAACCCTAATTAGTCCTAATCAACCCTAATTAGCTATAATTATCCAAAACTAGCCCTCATTAACATTAATTAGCCGTAACATAACCCAATTAAGCCTAATTAGCCCTAATTAGGACTAATCAGCACTACTCGGCACAATTAAACCCTAATTAGGACTAAATAACTCTAATTAGTCCTAATCAACCCTAATCAGCTATAATTATCCGAAACTAGCCCTCATTAACATTAATTAGCCCTAACATAACCCAATTAAGCCTAATTAGCCCTAATTAGGACTAATCAGCACTACTCGGCACAATTAAACCCTAATTAGGACTAAATAATCCTAATTAGTCCTAATCAACCCTAATCAGCTATAATTAATACTCGTAATTAACCCTAATAACCCAGTTAGCCCTAATTAGCCCTTGTACATCCCATAATTACTCCATGTTGCCCAGAGATGGTTCAATTACTCGTTGTTTACAAACCCTGCCTTCTTTATATTAGTTGTTGTTTTGAGGAGTCCATTGGCAACGAGATGGTTCAACTCGTTTCCAACGAATTCTATTTAATGTGGAATTGGTAACATATGTAACGATCTTTCTGCAGTTTTGATATTTCGGAAAGATTCTTGCATATCTTATCAATTTCTGAACGCATGCATGCATAGAAACCCTTAGTTCCCGTTCAAAGGTACTCATTACAAAGTAATGCCTTGTAATGAGCCTTTGGATGTCCAGTTTGGACAGTTTGGAAAAGCTAATTGTTTATAAAACAGTGTTTTGACTCATGCTTTGTGTTCTATGTCGTGGATATTTGGTACACGTTCTCGTGTGTTTCTCCGGGTGCATACAGATCTGGTGTTCTAACATCCGTCAAACCTTCCTGAGCAAGGTTAGATGAATGTTAGAACACCTAATCGATGTCGTGTACTTGGAGAAATGCGGGGAGGTGCTGCCGAATTTTCCACAGACATGGGACTAAGCATGAGTTATTCACTGTTTTATAAACATGTGCTTTTCTGAATGGGATAGGACCACTACCTGTTCAAGAGTGGAGGGGAAATATGTAGACATGTTGTAACATTCATGCATTCATATTTACATCGGCAATGCCTAATCACTGGTCATTATTGAAGGTGGTATACAGTACGATAATTCAGTCGTCATGTCAGTCGATCGAAGTTGGATGAAAAGGAAGAATGCTGAAGATTTTGAGTGTCGCGTTGACGAATTTCTCGACTTCGCTTATGCGCATCCTGCACATGTTGACCTTGATAAGATAAGGTGTTTGTGCGGTAGATGTGAGTTGTTGCACTGGAGAAAAAGAATTGAAGTAAAATGGCATCTTCGTCGGTACGGTTTTATGGGTGGATACACAAGGTGGACGCAGCACGGGGAAACGATAGTATTGTCGTCCAACCCGGCTAGTCAAACTGAAGTTAGGGAGGAGGCACGATATGATTACCGAGATATGATTATGGATGCTGGGCATGCTAATGTTGACTGGGGTAACGACAGTCCACAACCGCCGAACGAGGGGGCTCATCAGTTTTATGAGTTGTTGAGAGCTGCGGAAGAGCCGCTGTGGGATGGAGCTCCGAAACACACACGGCTGTCTGCGGTTAGTAGGTTATTACAGTTGAAATCAGACCACGGGCTGAGTGAGAAAGGTTTTAACGAGTTTGTTACCTTAATCAAAGAAATACTGCCCGAAAGTGAAAAGCTACCGCCGTCGTACTATGACGCGAAGAAGATGATGAGGAAACTTGGGTTGAGCTATGACCGGATAGATGCGTGCAATAACGATTGTGTATTATTCTGGAAAGAGAATAAGGATTTGTCACGGTGTCCAGTATGTGATCATTCGAGGTACAAACCGGACAAAGGGAAGAAGAAAAACATTGCATGGAAGATATTGCGATATTTCCCGGTCACACCACGGCTTCAGAGAATGTACTACTCCTCCGATGCGGCGGAACATATGAGGGCTCACCGTGAGACTCGCAGCAACGATGCCGATGTGCTGACACACCCAGCTGATGGAGAGGCGTGGAAGGAGTTTGACCGCAGGCATCCAGTCTTTGCTCAGGAAGTTCAGAATGTTAGACTTGGTCTGGCAACCGATGGGTTCAACCCTTTCGGTCAGTCTACCACGCCTTACTCCTGTTGGCCTGTTATTATTGTCCCTTACAACCTTCCACCAGGCATGTGCATGAAGAAGCCGTATATGTTCTTGTCGTTGCTTATTCCGGGGCCGAAGAGTCCCGGTAAGGACATAGATGTGTATTTAAGGCCGTTGATTGATGAGTTAAAACAGTTATGGAATCATGGAGTCGAAACATATGATGCATCCCTTAAACAAAATTTTCAGATGAGGGCTGCTTTGATGTGGACTATACATGATTTCCCCGCATTGGGAATGACGTGTGGCTGGAGCACACATGGGAAGCTAGCATGCCCTGCTTGTATGGGCGTGAACCCCGGTCATACGTTAAAGCACGGCGGAAAGGCCTCGTGGTTCGGATGTCACCGTAAGCTTTTGCCACCGGGCCATCAGTTTCGTAGGCAGAAGGATAAATTTGACGGGACAATCGAGCGTGAGGTTGTCACACTGGACTACCCATCTGGTGAAGAAGTACTCTCACACCTGGAGGCACTTGATACTGACATACCACACGGTAAGGGTGTGCCGGATCAGAAGATTGCAGGGTTCGGGAAAGAGCACAACTGGAGAAAATTTTGTATCTTCTGGGAGTTAGCCTACTGGAGGACGCTCGTTATCCGAAACAACATGGATGTGATGCATATTGAGAAGAACGTTTTTGATAATGTGTTCAACACAGTGATGAATGTCAAGGGCAAATCGAAAGATCACCTTAAAGCGAGAAGGGATCTACAACAGTTGGGTGTACGCCGTGAATTGCATCCTCGGACAGTCAGTGGGAGGACCATACTTCCGAAAGCACCTTACTGTCTAGACAAGAAACAAGTGGAGAAGGTCTGTCAGTGGGTTAAGAATTTGAAGCTTCCGGATGGGTTTGCGTCCAACATATCTCGTTGTTGCAATGTATCGGAATGCAAGTTCCAAGGGATGAAGAGTCACGACTGCCACGTATTCATGGAGAGATTCATTCCTATTGCCTTCCGGGGACTGTTGCCACGGGTTGTTTGCGAGACTTTGACTGAATTATCTCATTTCTTTCGAGATATATGCTCTTCTACGATCCGGGTGAGTAACATGGAAGTGCTTGAGAAGAACATTGTGGTGACGATTTGCAAGCTGGAGAAAATCTTCCCACCTTCGTTCTTTGATTCAATGGAGCATCTGCCTGTTCACTTGGCATATGAAGCTAAGATGGGTGGACCCGTGCAATATCGGTGGATGTATCCCTTCGAGAGGTAATCCTTAAATTGTTACAGTTGTTCGTTTACACTTAATGCGACATCTGTTATCATTGATATTCCACCTAACTCGATTCGCTAAACTTCTAGGTTCATGTTCCATTTAAAGAAAAAAGTCCGTAATAAGGCTCGGGTTGAGGGCTCAATTGCGGAGGCTTACGTAATGGAAGAACTTGTAAACTTTTGTAGTCAATATTTCGGGCCTGATGTTGGTACAAGGTTAAATCAACTAGGCCGAAATGACCCCGGAGCAAGCACAAATTTGGAAGGGCAATTGTCAATATTCAAGCAGTCAGGTAGTCCGTTCGGCCGAACGTATACTCGATGGCTAACGGATGAAGAGTACAGTGCTGCAACAATATATGCCCTTCTAAATTGCGATGAAGTTTCGGCATTCGTTGAGTAAGTTAAAGTCTTAATTCACTTACATTGCTGTACATAATTGAAAGTGTGTGTTAAGCGAGTCAACTATATTGGTTTGCAGTGAGTTCGATGCGGAATCTTTAATCACTGATCCCGCTGGACTTGAATCTCATCGGAAATCACAATTTGTACAGTGGTTCAAAATCCGTGTAAGATTGTTTAACGAAATTATATTATGTGTTATATACAGTTCTGTGGCCAATTAGTATACTGATTTATCCTTAATTTTTACCGTCATCTACAATAGGTTCAGTCAATGGATAGACCAGTGGCCTCCTGCTTGAAATTACTAGCCGAAGGCCCTAACAAACAAACATCCTGTTACGGAGGCTATATCATCAACGGGTTTAGGTTTAACGTAAAAGATGATGACCGAACAAAACAAACCCAAAACAGTGGAGTCTTGGTCAACGGCGACTGTTATGCCGAGAATTGCATGGACTTTTACGGAGAGCTAGATGAGATTGTTGAGCTAACATATCTGGGTTCCCAAAACCGCCTGGTAATGTTCAAGTGTACGTGGTTCGATGTCACATGCAGTAGAGGAATCCGTGTTAGCTCTCAAGGGATTGTAGATGTCAATGTCAAGTCAAGACTTGCATCAGACGAGCCCTTTGTGTTTGCTAGTCAAGCTGTACAAGTCTTTTACGCGGAGGACGTCGCCAATCCCAAATCTCATTGGTATACAACTATCAAGTCCAAGAAATTGCCCGTGACATATGACAGTGAGCTAGACTCCTTTCAAGCCGACCAACCACGTGTCTTGTTCCCTGTTGAGGTCAACAACGAGGAGGACGATCTTCCTCTTCCAACAACACTTCTTGTGGGAGAAGAAGTCGTAGATGATGACGCGGAAGACGTGGAAAGTGTTGGAGATGATGTGACCGAGTCTACTGATGAAGAGGATGAATTAGAAGATGAAGAGGACGACGAGTCCCACGAAGAAGAGGGCGACGAGGAAAGTGATGAAGATGATTCGCAAACTGAAAATGATTGACTTGTAATGTTGTAACATCACGGGAAAAATGTAGTAACATTTTAGAACTTGGTGTTTATTGATGTGTTTTTGCACATCCGTTCATATATATATATATATAGTGCCGATGATGATTTATGCCAAATTATTGTTTTTCACGTGTTAATGTCTTTGTATATAATCTATATGAAGTCAGATATGGATAGGATACGGGCTATTCGTGGCCGGGCTGGACGCCGAGCTGCTTCCTCCCCGGTGGGTCCCACCTCGTCATTGCCTACTGATGACGAGGCACAGAGTGATCGCGGACAGCAGATGGGGCCCCAGCCCCAGCCCTAGCCGTCGCCCCAGCCCGATGCAGATTCATCCCACACGCGCGTGCATTCTCCATCTTCCGTGGGTTCTACCTCAGGTATAGTTGATAACGGTGTTTAGTACATTTTCGCTAGCCTTATATTTAAAGTATATTTGAACTGTATTAATGTCTGTGTTTTGTAGGATCTCGACGAGGCCGTGGTCCGACACGCGGGGTACGCATCGACCCCCAGCGTAAACAGAGAGTTACGCTCACGCAGGAGGGCCTGTAAGTACTAAAAATATCACCTCATGCCTTAAATTTAAAATTTTGGGTGTTAATTTATATTTGAACTGTATTAATTAATTTATTTACTTCTTTGGCAGGATCCTGGAGAATCTGGCGAGGACGAAGATCGGCGTTCTTGTGAAGGGCCGATTCTTCGAGCCACGCCTGTACTGGAAGGACTGGGATGCCGCTGCGAGGGAGGCCCTATGGGAGGAGTGGCTGGTACGGTGAAGTATTTTTTTCAGCGTTAGTAAATGTTTAATTACAGTTTGTTTTCTGGTCATAATTTGTGTTATTGAATGCCTTACAGGAGGGGTTCACGTTTGACACGCCTCAGCAGCAGGCATTGGGGTAGCAGTCCTTCTTTGCCTACATCGGCAAGAATTACCGCCGATGGCTCCACGACGCACGGGACCGGGCAAGGAAGCTGGTGCCCGAGGGTGCCCCGATGACGGAGATGACGAGATATCCCCCACATTGGATATCTCACCGTGTATGGGGGAGATGATAGATCGGTGGGCTGCGGATCCAGGCTGGGACGCCAAGAGTAAGAGCGGGGCCGAGAACAGACAGAACAGAGATCCGACGCACACGGGGGGGTCGGTGCCACACGACATCGTCCGACACATGAACGCGGTCGAGCACCCGGATCTGGAGGAGGATGAGGTCATAGCTCTGACCTATAGTCAGACGCACGTGCGGAAGAAGGACAAGGACGAGGTGCACCGGGCGGGCGACTATATTTCAGATATTGCCCGGCGGATCGATGTGAGTCAATTTATTTAAGTTGTTAATGTTTTGTCTTTCTATCCTCAATGTCCGTTTCGTTAATTAATGCCCTAACATATCGTTAAACCACTGTTTTTGCAGGCCTCGTATGAACAGCTAAGGGGGTCCGAGCAGCAGTCCGGACAGCCATCAGCGTCCACTAGTACGGCTGCGAGTACTGGGGGGTTGAAGCGATGGCTGGATACGCCGGAGGTCGTGAATCGGCCGAAAGGCCGCATACGCGGCCTGCCTAGCACGACTGCTCGTGCCGTGATAGGAGCGTCCTCACCCCCTGCTGCCCCTCCACAGACATCGGCTCCTTAGCGTCAGTTGGACGACGAGGAGATCCAGCGCATTGCTACAGTGGTGGTGAGGATGATCAGGGAGGAAGGCACTGCTGGACATGCAGAGCCGGCCCCGAATCAGCAGGATCCAGATACGGGACTCGGTGAGCCCTGATGAGCCCCTTGCCCGTTCCTAGCTTCCCCCCGCCCCCCGCGCCCGGCTTGTACTCTTCTCTCCTCCCCTAACCGGCTGTATTTGTTGACTTGTTGATTTTGATGATTTCAGACTTAACTTTTCTAAACTTTAATCTGACAATATTATTAAAGGTAAAACATTTCAGGTTTTATCTTAATCAAACAAAGACATAATCTTGACATGGATGATAGAGATTGACAGAGACTTTGCACGACCTTGACAATGGATGACAAAGACTTTGGACTCAAGCTTTGGACTACACAGAGAAAGATTCAAGATCTCAAAAGTATATCTTTTCTTGTTTAGTCTTTTCTTTAAAAAGCCTTTCTTAAAGGATCTGACAGAAATTCTAGTAAAGAACGAAGCCAAGTGTTTTTAGTCGAAGTCAAGTTTTTGAGTCGAAACCAAAACTTTTTAGTCGAAGCTAAGACTTTCAGTCGAAGCTAAGACTTTCAGTCGAAGTCAAGTGTTTCAGTCGAAGCTAAGACTTTCAGTCGAAGTTGAGTGTTTCAGTCGAAGTCAAGACTTTGAGTCGAAGCCAAAATGTTTCAGTCGAAGCAAAACATTTTAGTCGAAGTCAAAATCTTTTAGTCGAAGCTAAGACTTTCAGTCGAAGCTAAGACTTTCAGTCGAAGCTAAGACTTTCAGTCGAAGCTAAGATTTTTCAGTCGAAGCCAAAATGTTTTAGTCGAAGTCAAAATCTTTTAGTCGAAGCTAAGACTTTCAGTCGAAGCTAAGACTTTCAGTCGAAGCTAAGACTTTCAGTCGAAGCTAAGGACTTTCAGTCGAAGCCAAAATGTTTTAGTCGAAGTCAAACTCTTTTAGTCGAAGCAAAACATTTCAGTCGAAGGCAAGACTTTCAGTCGAAGGTAAGACTTTCAGTCGAAGCCAAGACTTTCAGTCGAAGCCAAGACTTTCAGTCGAAGCTAAGACATTTGAGTCGAAGCTAAAATGTTTTAGTCGAATCCTTCTTGTTTGGCTTTTCTACCTAACAGTCCTCTATTTCCTTTCTGTATAAATAGGGAATCTGTTAGCGCATTTATTACCTTTTTCTCTCGCGCAAATTTTCACTCTGAAAAACTCTCTCATCTCAATCTCTTGTTCTTATCAATTATCTTTTGAGTGAGTTTATTTTAGAAAAAGTTCTTTGTAAGCTTCTTGGTTTTGTTCTTGAAAGAATTTAGATCTTCCCACCTAAGAAGGCTTAGCTTTAAAACTTTCATTGTATATTCTGCTCAAGAAGGAGCCTGTTTATAGTACTCAAATTGTAATCTCTTTTCATTTGTAATCTGTTGGAAACCTAGGAAGGGTTTCGGATATTGTACTGAGGTTTGAGCTAGCACCCGAAGCTAGCTGGTTTAGTGAAAGGCTCGAGTAGGTCTCCCTTGTGTGGAGTGCTCGAGGACTGGACGTAGGCTGGTGGGGCCGAACCAGTATAAATCTCTGTGTTAATCTTGTTATTGTTGTATCCGTCTTTACGTTGTAATCTTAATTTTTATATTCATACCTTAAGTTGAAAAACACCTATTCACCCCCCTCTAGGTGTATTTAGGGACCTACAAGTGGTATCAGAGCCTTGTGCTCTGAAATTCTTCTGTGACTTAATCGTCAAGAGCAAAAGATCGTGTTATGGAAGAAGGATCAGCAACCACCAGGCCACCATTGTTGAAAAATGACAACTACAGCTACTGGAAAAATCGCATGAGGAACTTTCTGAGGCAGGATATTCACGTATGGTATGTTGTTGAAAATGGTCCTATAATTCCTATGAAGGATGGACCGGATGGAAGCAAGATTCCGAAAGGAATTCTTGAAATGGATAATCATGAGGCCCAGCTCTTCTCCATGGATGATAAAGCCAAGAACATTATCAGTTGTGGCCTCGACATAAATGAGTACAATCGAGTCTCAGCTTGTGAGACTGCTAGAGAAATGTGGAGATTGTTGGAGGTTACTCATGAAGGAACAAATCAGGTAAAAGAGACCAAAATCAACATGCTGGTCCAGCAATACGAGGCCTTCAAGATGAAGGAGCACGAGTCCATAAATGAGATGTACTCCAGATTCACTCTCATTATCAATGGGCTGAGACTTTTGGGTAAAACTTACCCAGAAAATGAAGTTGTCCGAAAAGTTCTCAGATCTCTCCCAAAAAGATGGGAAGCAAAACTCACAGCCATTCAAGAGGCGAAGGACTTGAATGTGCTGAAGCTTGAAGAATTAGTGGGCTCTTTAATGACTCATGAAATTACGATGAAAATTCATGACGAAGAAGAAACCACCTCCAAGAAGAAGAACTTAGCTCTTAAAGCTGAGACTTCTCATGAGCCGATGGAAAGCAGTGACGATTCTGATCCTGAAATGGCTCTCATCACTCGGAAGTTCAAGAAGTTTCTCGCAAACAAGAGAGATGGGATGTTCAGGAGAAACCCAACAAACCAATCACATCAAAGAAATAATAGTGATTGGAATGTAAGGGAAAATTCTGACGCCTGTTACGAATGCGGCAGAACTGGGCATATAAAGAAATACTGTCCTCAACTCAGAAACAAGACCGCCAACAGCAACAGCAACAGTCGAGACTTAAAGGAGAAGAAGTTCAAATCAAGGAAAGCACTGCTAACTTGGGATGACTCTGATGAAAGCGATAAGGAAGGAAGCGAGGATGAGGACGTAGCTCAACTCTGCTTCATGGCAAACGATGATGATCTCAAGGTAACCCCGGAAAACGTCTTAACGAAATTTAGTCAGCTTTTCTCGAACTCAGTAAAAATTATGAAAAGTTGAAAATTAAAAATACAGATTTGAAAAATAAGGCTTTTTCTTTGATAAATACTGTTGAAGAGTTGGAAGACGAAAAGGAAGAGTTGCAAGAAAAAATTAAATTTTATATTTCTGAAAATGTTTCTTTAAAAAATAATGTAAATCCTTTTAAGAAAGAAAATTTTCTTGAGCATTCTGAAATCAATTCTCTCAGAGAAATCAAAATTCCAGTTGAAAATGAATCTTTAAAATCTCAACTGGAGGATATGACTACACAAAAAATAAATTTAGAAAAGGAGATTGAAGACCTCAATTTTACTCTTTCAAAATTTACACAAGGAAGAGAGAATTTGGATATTCTTTTGGGTAAACAAAGATGTGTCTTTGAGAAAAGTGGAATTGGTTATGATCCTTCAAAGAAGCAAAAGGACTACAAAAATTTCTTTAACAAAAGCTTAGTTTCCTGCTCACCATTCACTCTCTGTACTGTTTGTAACAAGAAGGGACATTTAGTTAAAAATTGTCCTCTTAATCTTATTAAAAAACAGTCATCTCCTTCTTTTACTAAGAAGAAAATGAAACATGTATGGGTGCCAAAATCTTCTTTATCTAATCTTCCAGGACCCAAGAAAGTGTGGGTACCTAAAGGAACGAAACCAGAATCTGTTGTAGGTATGCTTGAAAGCAAGGGTAGACTGCAACAAATGGATTCTCGACAGCGGTTGTTCAAGACATATGACAGGTGATCGTTCTCTTTTCTCTCACATCACTCCGAAAAATGGCGGGCTTGTTACTTTTGGAGACAACTCAAATGGTAAGATCATCGGTAAAGGTAAAATTGGCACCGGCTCCATTTCTATTGACAACGTATCCTTAGTTGACGGTTTAAAGTTTAATTTGATAAGTATCAGTCAACTAATCGATAGTGGTCACAAAGTTCAGTTTGAAGGCGAAAAATGTCTTATCAGTCATGCCTCGGATGGGAGTACGCTGATCGGTAAAAGAGATGGTAACATTTATACTCTGTCTTTTGATGCATCTGACCATTCCCGTGAAGTATGTCTTTCTGTTCAGCACAATGATATTTGGTTGTGGCATCGTAGATTAGGTCATGTTCACATGGATCTAATCAAGAAACTTCTCTCGAAAGATCTTGTCAGAGGCTTACCAAATTTGAGGTTTATCAAGGATAAAATCTGTGATGCCTGTCAATATGGTAAACAGTCAAAAACTTCTTTTCAAGCCAAAAATGTTGTTTCAACCTCTCGTCCTCTTCAACTCCTTCATTTAGATCTTTTTGGTCCTACTAGAAATGCTAGCCTTGGTGGTAAATTTTATGCCTTCGTCATTGTTGACGATTTTTCAAGATACACCTGGGTTCTTTTTTTAACTCGTAAAGATGAAGCGTTTTTTTTCAGTCTTGTTAAACAGCTTCAAAATGAGAAGGAGTTGAAACTTGTCAAAATTCGAAGTGATCATGGCGGTGAATTTGAAAAAGATTTTATTCCTTTTTGTATTCAAAATGGCATTTCACATGAGTTTTCTGCCCCTCGGACACCCCAACAAAATGGAGTTGTTGAGAGAAAGAATCGTACTCTTCAAGAAATGGCCAGAACTATGCTTCAAGAAAACTCTTTGCCAAAATATTTTTGGGCAGAAGCCGTCAACACTTCCTGTTACGTATTGAACAGAGTACTCATCAGACCAATTCTTGATAAAACTCCTTACGAATTGTTCTCAAATCGAAAACCAAAAATCGATTATTTCAGGGTTTTCGGTTGCAAATGTTTTATTTTGAACAATCGTGAGAATTTAGGAAAGTTCGATGCAAAGTCTGACGAGGGAATATTTCTTGGTTATTCACTAAAGAGTAGAGCATATAGAATTTATAACCGTAAGTCTATGACCATTGAAGAATCTATGCATGTTGTTTTTGAAGAATCTAATGTTAAGAAAAACATTCAGATTGCAGGTGATGATGATGAAGAACTCTCCATGGATTTGAACAACAATCTTAACGTCTCCTCAACTGAGGGGGAGTGTTCAACTTCTCCCAACAATAACGATGAAACTTTGCCACTTCCAAAAAGCTGGAGATATTCTTCTAGTCATCCATTAGACCAAGTTATAGGCAATGTGGAACGCGGAGTTACAACTCGGTCTACGGTAAATCTCTTCTGTAAGGATTTTGCTTTTCTTTCTCAAATAGAGCCTAAAAACATTTCAGAGGCTCTAAATGATTCTGAGTGGATTCTTGCCATGCAAGATGAATTGAATCAATTTGAGCGAAGCGAAGTTTGGACACTTGTTCCGGCTCCTGTTCAACAAAAGGTCATTGGAACCAAGTGGGTTTTTCGAAACAAACTTGATGAAGATGGCCATATTGTTCGTAACAAAGCTAGACTAGTTGCTCAAGGATACAATCAAGTCGAAGGGGTTGATTTTGATGAAACTTTTGCCCCTGTTGCACGACTTGAAGCTATCCGAATTCTTTTGGCATTTTCATGTCATTTGAACTTCAAACTTTTTCAAATGGACGTGAAAAGTGCTTTCTTGAATGGGGTAATACAGGAGGAAGTTTTTGTTAAACAACCTCCCGGTTTTGAAAATGAAAAATATCCCAATCATGTCTTTAAATTGAAAAAGGCTTTGTACGGTCTTAAACAAGCTCCTCGAGCTTGGTATGATCGTCTCAGCAGCTTCCTCATTGATCATGGATTCTCTCGTGGCAAAGTCGATACTACTCTCTTTACAAAAACTCGTAGTTCCCATATTTTAATAGTTCAAATATATGTTGATGACATTATTTTTGGTGCCACTAACAATGATCTTTGTCAAGAATTTGCTGAAAATATGCGCAGAGAATTTGAGATGAGCATGATGGGTGAACTTACTTTTTTTCTTGGACTTCAAATCAAGCAGTCCAAAGAAGGAATTTTTATCAATCAGTCTAAGTACACTCGGGAACTTTTGAAAAGGTTTGGCTTGGAAAATGCTAAACCTAGAGGTACTCCTATTTCCCCCAGCGTCAATCTTATCAAAGATGAAAATGGTAAAGATGTCGATAGTAAACTTTTTCGTGGTATGATTGGCAGTTTACTTTACCTTACTGCATCTAGACCTGACATCATGTTTAGTGTTTGCATTTGTGCCCGTTTTCAAGCCTGCCCCAAAGAATCTCATTTATCTGCTGTTAAACGTATTTTTAAATATCTCTCTGGTACTCTAAACTTAGGTCTCTGGTATCCTCGTAATTCTTCAATAGATCTAGTTGGATTTTCAGATTCTGATTATGCGGGTTGTCTTGTTGATCGTAAGAGTACTAGTGGCACCTGTCAGTTTCTCGGCGATGCTTTAGTTTCCTGGCACAGTAAGAAACAGACATCTGTGGCTCTATCCACCGCTGAAGCGGAATATGTTGCAGCTGGAAGCTGTTGTGCCCAAGTTTTATGGATGCGTCAAACTTTACAAGATTTTGGTGTCTCTTTAGCGCTTATTCCTATTATGTGCGACAGTAGCAGTGCTATAGATATTAGTAAAAATCCTGTCCAACACTCACGCACTAAGCACATAGATATTCGTCATCACTTTCTCCGCGACAATGTTCAAAAGGGGTTAATTGAACTTAAGAAAGTTGGCTCTGAAGATCAGCTCGCCGATATCTTTACAAAACCTTTAGCTGAATCATCTTTCTGTTCTCTTCGTCGTCGTTTGGGAATGTGCGATCTTAGTTAGTTTTTGCTCAGCTAATTTTTAGCTGTCTAAAATCCCCTTTTCAGTCGACTCAAAGTCTCCTTTTCAGTCGACTCAACCCCCTTCAGTCGACTAAAAGTCCTAGTTTCAGTCGACTCAACCCCTTTTCAGTCGACTAAAAGTCAAGTTTCAGTCGACTCAACCCCTTTTCAGTCGACTAAACCCCTTTCAGTCGACTCAACCCCTTTCAGTCGACTAAACCCCTTTCAGTCGACTCAACCCCTTTCAGTCGACTAAAATGTCCACTTTCAGTCGACTCAACCCCCTTCAGTCGACTAAAACTCTTTTGCCTATTTATATGCCACCTTTTTCACTTTTACTTTTTACTGTTTCCCTTTTTCACTGTGTCTGTCACTTTCACTGTTTCTCTCCTCTTTTTGTCCACCTGTCACTCCACGGACCCACATGGCTTCAAACCAACGCAATCAAAGTCGTCGTCGCTACATTATTCAATCTGACGAAGACAACGATGGGTCTCCGCCTTCTACCAATGACGCGCCTGCCGCTGTCGCTGCTCCACCGCCTGCCGCTGTCGCTGCTCCACCGCCGACCACCCGTCCTCGTACCCGTCAAGCATCCAACGCTGCTTCCCGTCGTACGACCTCCGCAACTGTCCCTCCGTCATCAGCACCGTCCTCTTCAGGTACTGTAGTTCCTCCTCCTCCCCATGCCTCTTCTTCGTCTGCCCCTCCACCATCCTGCCCACCCCCAACTTGCCCATACACTTCATCTTCCGACATCCTTCACATTCCCCATTTCTTTCCTACTCCCGAAGACCAACTTACATATTACACCCTTTTCGTCAATCGGGAAGTCATCCCCGGTCGCCCAAGTGACGTCAATCTTATGACGCAACTTGGTGTTACCGCTCTGTTTGAGCGAATGGGATGTCTCTCCATTCTCTCTCCCCCCTCCACTTATTATCCTGCTCTAGTTCGCATGTTCTACTCCAATTTGCACTTTGATGCCCAACCCCCTACCTTTCTGACCTCGTATGTGAATGGGGTCCACATTCGTCTTGATGCCACCACTTTGGCACAGATTTTTGGCTTTGAAAATCAATCTTCTACCCTTGTTTTCACTGCGAACACTTGGTGTACCTCCAGTTCTTTTACCCCACTCCAACAGACCCAAACACTCTTAGGGGACCCATCTATCACTCATCCCCGTAAACCACAGTTAAGTGACATGTCCCCTCTTTCTCGCGTTCTTCACCTTATTCTCTGTTACAATCTTTCGGCTCGTTCTGGCTCTTATGCCACATTCTCCTACTTAGATATCATTCTTCTCACCCATTTTCTTAGGGGTTCCCCGTTAAACATTGCCGGCATTATCATGCTTGTCATGCATGCCCGAAAAAACAAGTCTACTGCTAACCTTCCCTTCGGCCTTCTTTTGACTCGAGTCTTTGAACATTTTAATGTTCCCTTGCCTAACTCTAACTCGGAACGCATCATTCTTCCGAGTCATCATGTGCTCGATGAAACTTCTCTTCGTCGCGCCGGCTTCACCATCCGCTTCGATCTCTCCTCCAACACTGCCCTGCTTGAACGCCCTTCCCAGTCTGTCCCAGCTTCCATTTCTGCTCCCTTCACTGCTCCTGAAATTCCGTCAGCCCCCTCTTCTGCTTCCATCCCACCTTTTTCACCACCCCCACCTCCTTCTCCTCCGTTCATTCCTCCTGCTCCTACTGACCCTTCCACCTCAGTTCCTCCTCACCCTGCTGATCCCTTCTTCACTAGCCCCCTCAACGACTTTTCCAATCTTGATTTTGATGAATTTCTCACTTCTGATCACCCCGACCTCTCTGACACCCTTTCTCGCATCTCAACCTCGATTCAGCTCATTCTCGAATCCCAAACCACTCTTGCTGCTTCTGTAACCAATAACCACACCATTCTTCTTCAAGAGCTTGCTGCTCTTCAGCAGTCGGTTCAACATTCTTCCGCCCAGCTTCTTTCCAACCAGATAGATTTTCACAACCTCCTAAATGACCTTACTGCTAACCTTACCTCTATCCCTCTCAATCAAACCCCCATTCTTGAAACCCTGTCACGGATGCAGCATGACCTTCACCACCAGCAAGAGGTTGCTCTTCAGGATCATCGACGCCAGGCCCATCTCACGACGAGCATACTGACTGAACAGAATCGTTATTTGGCTCATCAGACTTTCGATCAGGCGCATGGCTTTCGGGTGACTCGTCCAGATATCTTTCCCTCTCACCATACTGGCAACTACGGGGAAGAATGGTTCTTCAACCCGCATCTTCCTTACAATCCTCCGCCGCCGCGCTCTCCTCGCGTTGTTGAAGTAGTTGAAGTTCCCACCACAGATCCGCCGCCTGCTGCTGCGCCCCGTACTCGTCAGTCTGCTCCACCGCCCAATGATCCCTCTTCCTCTGCCCAAGGTTCTCGCCGCCGTCGGCCCTAGTTTTTATTTATTCTTTCTTTGTTGCTCTGGATGCCCCCACTTTTTGCTTTGACAAAGGGGGAGAACATGTTTTAATCTTTAATCAATCGTTCTTCTTTATGCATCTGTATTAAATCTGTTTATTATTTAAAGATGCTCTTTCTATTGTTCTTTTATGCGATGGTTATCTGATTAAGGGGGAGTATGTCTTTTAATATTGTCATCATCAAAAAGGGGGAGATTGTTGACTTGTTGATTTTGATGATTTCGGACTTAACTTTTCTAAACTTTAATCTGACAATATTATTAAAGGTAAAACATTTCAGGTTTTATCTTAATCAAACAAAGACATAATCTTGACATGGATGATAGAGATTGACAGAGACTTTGCACGACCTTGGCAAATGGATGACAAAGACTTTGGACTCAAGCTTTGGACTATACAGAGAAAGATTCAAGATCTTAGAGTATATCTTTTCTTGTTTAGTCTTTTCTTTAAACAGCCTTTCTTAAAGGATCTGACAGAAATTCTAGTAAAGAACGAAGCCAAGTGTTTTTAGTCGAAGTCAAGTTTTTGAGTCGAAACCAAAACTTTTTAGTCGAAGCTAAGACTTTCAGTCGAAGCTAAGACTTTCAGTCGAAGTCAAGTGTTTCAGTCGAAACTAAGACTTTCAGTCGAAGTTGAGTGTTTCAGTCGAAGTCAAGATTTTTAGTCGAAGACAAAATGTTTCAGTCGAAGCAAATCATTTTAGTCGAAGTCAAAATCTTTTAGTCGAAGCTAAGACTTTCAGTCGAAGCTAAGACTTTCAGTCGAAGCTAAGACTTTCAGTCGAAGCTAAGATTTTTCAGTCGAAGCCAAAATGTTTTAGTCGAAGTCAAAATCTTTTAGTCGAAGCTAAGACTTTCAGTCGAAGCTAAGACTTTCAGTCGAAGCTAAGACTTTCAGTCGAAGCTAAGATTTTTCAGTCGAAGCCAAAATGTTTTAGTCGAAGTCAAACTCTTTTAGTCGAAGCAAAACATTTCAGTCGAAGGCAAGACTTTCAGTCGAAGCCAAGACTTTCAGTCGAAGCCAAGACTTTCAGTCGAAGCTAAGACATTTGAGTCGAAGCTAAAATGTTTTAGTCGAATCCTTCTTGTTTGGCTTTTCTACCTAACAGTCCTCTATTTCCTTTCTGTATAAATAGGGAATCTGTTAGCGCATTTATTACCTTTTTCTCTCGCGCAAATTTTCACTCTGAAAAACTCTCTCATCTCAATCTCTTGTTCTTATCAATTATCTTTTGAGTGAGTTTATTTTAGAAAAAGTTTTGTAAGCTTCTTGGTTTTGTTCTTGAAAGAATTTAGATCTTCCCACCTAAGAAGGCTTAGCTTTAAAACTTTCATTGTATATTCTGCTCAAGAAGGAGCCTGTTTATAGTACTCAAATTGTAATCTCTTTTCATTTGTAATCTGTTGGAAACCTAGGAAGGGTTTCGGATATTGTACTGAGGTTTGAGCTAGCACCCGAAGCTAGCTGGTTTAGTGAAAGGCTCGAGTAGGTCTCCCTTGTGTGGAGTGCTCGAGGACTGGACGTAGGCTGGTGGGGCCGAACCAGTATAAATCTCTGTGTTAATCTTGTTATTGTTGTATCCGTCTTTACGTTGTAATCTTAATTTTTATATTCATACCTTAAGTTTGAAAAACACCTATTCACCCCCCTCTAGGTGTATTTAGGGACCTACAGTATTCAGTTCCTGGCTTGTACATATGAGTCTTTTTTATAATTGATTATATATATTTCTTTCTGTATTGATTATTGCGCGTTGTTGTTGAGAAATGAAAATTGTATTACAGGTCTGGGTAATTGAAAAATAAAAATAACAATTCAAAAAAAATTGATTTTTGGCGACGGATTAAATGCGTCGTTAAATAAGCTTTTTAGCGAACGGATATTCCCTAAAAAATTTATTCTGTCGCTAATTTTATAAAAAAGAAAATAAATTAAAATACTAAAAATATAATTAGCGACGGAATATTCGTCGCTAATTAAAATCAATCCGTCGTAAAAATTTACATATTTAGCGACGGAAGTCCAAAATTCCGTTGCTAAACTTATTATTGACGGGTTTGATACGAGGGGACTTTTAGCGACGGATTCACCGTCGCTAATTGTTTTAGCGACGGAATAAGCTCGAGCGACGGATTTTCCCGTCGCTAAAAGCCTTTTTTCTTGTAATGTATGATCCTAGCCCACTCTCATTACGCAAAATACGATTCTACAAAATTGTGTTACCTTTAAATACTCTATGGTTACCTATCTATGAAATCAAACTTGTCAAATCCTATGCACTAACATATACTCTAAATCATCTAATTCAACATCAACTCAAATTTCTCAAATACTAGATTATAAACTGCTTAGCTTACACGATTACACTTAGGTCCTTTGCAGCTGAGGTTTCTAAGAATGGATTAATAGTACCGACTAGTGCAGTGGTCTTCCGACACAGTAGTAGTGGGCTCACCGGAATTTCACAAAGACTGTAAACCCCATTCCCGAGCATGCTACAGTTGATCATTAC
>JAVXUO010000397.1:185000-194928 GCA_033065855.1 Escallonia rubra | reverse complement strand
TGGAATCCTGGAATCCTGGAATCCTGGAAATCCTGGAATCCTGGAATCCTGGAAGTCCTGGAAGTCCTGGAATCCTGAATCCTGGAATCCTGGAATCCTGGAATCCTGGAATCCTGGAATCCTGGAATCCTGGAATCCTGGAATCCTGGAATCCTGGAATCCTGGAATCCTGGAATCCTGGAATCCTGGAACCCCTGGAATCCTGGAATCCTGGAATCCTGGAAGTCCTGGAATCCTGGAATCCTGGAATCCTGGAATCCTGGAATCCTGGAATCCTGGAATCCTGGAATCCTGGAATCCTGGAATCCTGGAATCCTGGAATCCTGGAATCCTGGAGTCCTGGAAGTCCTGGAGATCCCTGGAATCCTGGAATCCTGGAATCCTGGAATCCTGGAATCCTGGAATCCTGAAGTCCTGGAATCCTGGAATGCCTGGAGTGCCTGGAAGTCCTGGAAGTCCTGGAATCCTGGAATCCTGGAATCCTGGAATCCTGGAATCCCTGGAATCCTGGAGTGCCTGGAAGTCCCTGGAATCCTGGAATCCTGGAATCCTGGAAGTCCTGGAATCCTGGAATCCTGGAATCCTGGAATCCTGGAAGTCCTGGAATCCTGGAATCCTGGAAGTCCTGGAATCCTGGAATCCTGGAATCCTGGAATCCTGGAATCCTGGAGTCCTGGAATCCTGGAGTCCTGGAATCCTGGAATCCTGGAATCCTGGAATCCTGGAATGCCTGGAATCCTGGAAGTCCTGGAATCCTGGAATCCTGGAAGTCCTGGAATCCTGGAATCCTGGAATCCTGGAATCCTGGAATCCTGAAGTCCTGGAATCCTGAATCCTGGAATCCTGGAATCCTGGAATCCTGGAATCCTGGAATCCTGAATCCTGGAATCCTGGAATCCTGGAATCCTGGAATCCTGGAATCCTGGAATCCTGGAATCCTGGAATCCTGGAAGTCCTGGAATCCCTGGAATCCTGGAGTCCTGGAATCCTGGAATCCTGGAATCCTGGAATCCTGGAATCCTGGAATCCTGGATCCTGGAATCCTGGAATCCTGGAATCCTGGAATCCTGGAATCCTGGAATCCTGGAATCCTGGAATCCTGGAATCCTGGAATCCTGGAATCCTGGAATCCTGGAATCCTGGAATCCTGGAAGTCCTGGAATCCTGGAATCCTGGAATCCTGGAATCCTGGAATCCTGGAATCCTGGAATCCTGGAATCCTGGAATCCTGGAATCCTGGAATCCTGGAATCCTGGAATCCTGGAATCCTGGAGTCCTGGAATCCTGGAATCCTGGAATCCTGGAATCCTGGAATCCTGGAATCCTGGAATCCTGGAATCCTGGAATCCTGGAATCCTGGAATCCTGGAATCCTGGAATCCTGGAATCCTGGAATCCTGGAATGCCTGGAATCCTGGAATCCTGGAATCCTGGAAGTCCTGGAATCCTGGAATCCTGGAATCCTGGAATCCTGGAATCCTGGAATCCTGGAATCCTGGAATCCTGGAATCCTGGAATCCTGGAATCCTGGAATCCTGGAATCCTGGAATCCTGGATCCTGGAATCCTGGAATCCTGGAATCCTGGAATCCTGGAATCCTGGAATCCTGGAATCCTGGATCCTGGAATCCTGGAATCCTGGAATCCTGGAATCCTGGAATCCTGGAATCCTGGAATCCTGGAATCCTGGAATCCTGGAATCCTGGAATCCTGGAATCCCTGGAATCCTGGAATCCTGGAATCCTGGAATCCTGGAATCCTGGAATCCTGGAATCCTGGAATCCTGGAATCCTGGAATCCTGGAATCCTGGAATCCTGGAATCCTGGAATCCTGGAATCCTGGATGCCTGGAATCCTGAATCCTGGAATCCTGGAATCCTGGAATCCTGGAATCCTGGAATCCTGGAATCCTGGAATCCTGGAATCCTGGAATCCTGGAATCCTGGAATCCTGGAATCCTGGAATCCTGGAATCCTGGAATCCTGGAATCCTGGAATCCTGGAATCCTGGAATCCTGGAATCCTGGAATCCTGGAATCCTGGAATCCTGGAATCCTGGAATCCTGGAATCCTGGAATCCTGGAATCCTGGAATCCTGGAATCCTGGAATCCTGGAATCCTGGAATCCTGGAATCCTGGAATCCTGGAATCCTGGAATCCTGGAATCCTGGAATCCTGGAATCCTGGAATCCTGGAATCCTGGAATCCTGGAATCCTGGAATCCTGGAATCCTGGAATCCTGGAATCCTGGAATCCTGGAATCCTGGAATCCTGGAATCCTGGAATCCTGGAATCCTGGAATCCTGGAATCCTGGAATCCTGGAATCCTGGAATCCTGGAATCCTGGAATCCTGGAATCCTGGAATCCTGGAATCCTGGAATCCTGGAATCCTGGAATCCTGGAATCCTGGAATCCTGGAATCCTGGAATCCTGGAATCCTGGAATCCTGGAATCCTGGAATCCTGGAATCCTGGAATCCTGGAATCCTGGAATCCTGGAATCCTGGAATCCTGGAATCCTGGAATCCTGGAATCCTGGAATCCTGGAATCCTGGAAGTCCTGGAATCCTGGAATCCTGGAATCCTGGAATCCTGGAATCCTGGAATCCTGGAATCCTGGAATCCTGGAATCCTGGAATCCTGGAATCCTGGAATCCTGGAATCCTGGAATCCTGGAATCCTGGAATCCTGGAATCCTGGAATCCTGGATCCTGGAATCCTGGAATCCTGGAATCCTGGAATCCTGGAATCCTGGAATCCTGGAATCCTGGAATCCTGAATCCTGGAATCCTGGAATCCTGGAATCCTGGAATCCTGGAATCCTGAATCCTGGAATCCTGGAATCCTGGAATCCTGGATCCTGGAATCCTGGAATCCTGGAATCCTGGAATCCTGGAATCCTGGAATCCTGGAATCCTGGAATCCTGGAATCCTGGAATCCTGGAATCCTGGAATCCTGGAATCCTGGAATCCTGGAATCCTGGAATCCTGGAATCCTGGAATCCTGAAATCCTGGAATCCTGGAATCCTGGAATCCTGGAATCCTGGAATCCTGGAATCCTGGAATCCTGGAATCCTGGAATCCTGGAATCCTGGAATCCTGGAATCCTGGAATCCTGGAATCCTGGAATCCTGGAATCCTGGAATCCTGGAATCCTGGAATCCTGGAATCCTGGAATCCTGGAATCCTGGAATCCTGGAATCCTGGAATCCTGGAATCCTGGAATCCTGGAATCCTGGAATCCTGGAATCCTGGAATCCTGGAATCCTGGAATCCTGGAATCCTGGAATCCTGGAATCCTGGAATCCTGAATCCTGGAATCCTGGAATCCTGGAATCCTGGAATCCTGGAATCCTGGAATCCTGGAATCCTGGAATCCTGGAATCCTGGAATCCTGGAATCCTGGAATCCTGGAATCCTGGAATCCTGGAATCCCTGGAATCCTGGAATCCTGGAATCCTGGAATCCTGGAATCCTGGAATCCTGGAATCCTGGAGTCCTGGAATCCTGGAATCCTGGAATCCTGGAATCCTGGAATCCTGGAATCCTGGAATCCTGGAATCCTGGAATCCTGGAATCCTGGAATCCTGGAATCCTGGAATCCTGGAATCCTGGAATCCTGGAATCCTGGAATCCTGGAATCCTGGAATCCTGGAATCCTGGAATCCTGGAATCCTGGAATCCTGGAATCCTGGAATCCTGGAATCCTGGAATCCTGGAATCCTGGAATCCTGGAATCCTGGAATCCTGGAATCCTGGAATCCTGGAATCCTGGAATCCTGGAATCCTGGAATCCTGGAATCCTGGAATCCTGGAATCCTGGAATCCTGGAATCCTGGAATCCTGGAATCCTGGAATCCTGGAATCCTGGAATCCTGGAATCCTGGAATCCTGGAATCCTGGAATCCTGGAATCCTGGAATCCTGGAATCCTGGAATCCTGGAATCCTGGAATCCTGGAATCCTGGAATCCTGGAATCCTGGAATCCTGGAATCCTGGAATCCTGGAATCCTGGAATCCTGGAATCCTGGAATCCTGGAATCCTGGAATCCTGGAATCCTGGAATCCTGGAATCCTGGAATCCTGAATCCTGGAATCCTGGAATCCTGGAATCCTGGAATCCTGGAATCCTGGAATCCTGGAATCCTGGAATCCTGGAATCCTGGAATCCTGGAATCCTGGAATCCTGGAATCCTGGAATCCTGGAATCCTGGAATCCTGGAATCCTGGAATCCTGGAATCCTGGAATCCTGGAATCCTGGAATCCTGGAATCCTGGAATCCTGGAATCCTGGAATCCTGGAATCCTGGAATCCTGGAATCCTGGAATCCTGGAATCCTGGAATCCTGGAATCCTGGAATCCTGGAATCCTGGAATCCTGGAATCCTGGAATCCTGGAATCCTGGAATCCTGGAATCCTGGAATCCTGGAATCCTGGAATCCTGGAATCCTGGAATCCTGGAATCCTGGAATCCTGGAATCCTGGAATCCTGGAATCCTGGAATCCTGGAATCCTGGAATCCTGGAATCCTGGAATCCTGGAATCCTGGAATCCTGGAATCCTGGAATCCTGGAATCCTGGAATCCTGGAATCCTGGAATCCTGGAATCCTGGAATCCTGGAATCCTGGAATCCTGGAATCCTGGAATCCTGGAATCCTGGAATCCTGGAATCCTGAATCCTGGAATCCTGGAATCCTGGAATCCTGGAATCCTGGAATCCTGGAATCCTGGAATCCTGGAATCCTGGAATCCTGGAATCCTGGAATCCTGGAATCCTGGAATCCTGGAATCCTGGAATCCTGGAATCCTGGAATCCTGGAATCCTGGAATCCTGGAATCCTGGAATCCTGGAATCCTGGAATCCTGGAATCCTGGAATCCTGGAATCCTGGAATCCTGGAATCCTGGAATCCTGGAATCCTGGAATCCTGGAATCCTGGAATCCTGGAATCCTGGAATCCTGGAATCCTGGAATCCTGGAATCCTGGAATCCTGGAATCCTGAATCCTGGAATCCTGGAATCCTGGAATCCTGGAATCCTGGAATCCTGGAATCCTGGAATCCTGGAATCCTGGAATCCTGGAATCCTGGAATCCTGGAATCCTGGAATCCTGGAATCCTGGAATCCTGGAATCCTGGAATCCTGGAATCCTGGAATCCTGGAATCCTGGAATCCTGGAATCCTGGAATCCTGGAATCCTGGAATCCTGGAATCCTGGAATCCTGGAATCCTGGAATCCTGGAATCCTGGAATCCTGGAATCCTGGAATCCTGGAATCCTGGAATCCTGGAATCCTGGAATCCTGGAATCCTGGAATCCTGGAATCCTGGAATCCTGGAATCCTGGAATCCTGGAATCCTGGAATCCTGGATCCTGGAATCCTGGAATCCTGGAATCCTGGAATCCTGGAATCCTGGAATCCTGGAATCCTGGAATCCTGGAATCCTGGAATCCTGGAATCCTGGAATCCTGGAATCCTGGAATCCTGGAATCCTGGAATCCTGGAATCCTGGAATCCTGGAATCCTGGAATCCTGGAATCCTGGAATCCTGGAATCCTGGAATCCTGGAATCCTGGAATCCTGGAATCCTGGAATCCTGGAATCCTGGAATCCTGGAATCCTGGAATCCTGGAATCCTGGAATCCTGGAATCCTGGAATCCTGGAATCCTGGAATCCTGGAATCCTGGAATCCTGGAATCCTGGAATCCTGGAATCCTGGAATCCTGGAATCCTGGAATCCTGGAATCCTGGAATCCTGGAATCCTGGAATCCTGGAGTCCCTGGAATCCTGGAATCCTGGAATCCTGGAATCCTGGAATCCTGGAATCCTGGAATCCTGGAATCCTGGATCCTGGAATCCTGGAATCCTGGAATCCTGGAATCCTGGAATCCTGGAATCCTGGAATCCTGGAATCCTGGAATCCTGGAATCCTGGAATCCTGGAATCCTGGAATCCTGGAATCCTGGAATCCTGGAATCCTGGAATCCTGGAATCCTGGAATCCTGGAATCCTGGAATCCTGGAATCCTGGAATCCTGGAATCCTGGAATCCTGGAATCCTGGAATCCTGGAATCCTGGAATCCTGGAATCCTGGAATCCTGGAATCCTGGAATCCTGGAATCCTGGAATCCTGGAATCCTGGAATCCTGGAATCCTGGAATCCTGGAATCCTGGAATCCTGGAATCCTGGAATCCTGGAATCCTGGAATCCTGGAATCCTGGAATCCTGGAATCCTGGAATCCTGGAATCCTGGAATCCTGGAATCCTGGAATCCTGAATCCTGAATCCTGGAATCCTGGAATCCTGGAATCCTGGAATCCTGGATCCTGGAATCCTGGAATCCTGGAATCCTGGAATCCTGGAATCCTGGAATCCTGGAATCCTGGAATCCTGGAATCCTGGAATCCTGGAATCCTGGAATCCTGGAATCCTGGAATCCTGGAATCCTGGAATCCTGGAATCCTGGAATCCTGGAATCCTGAATCCTGGAATCCTGGAATCCTGGAATCCTGGAATCCTGGAATCCTGGAATCCTGGAATCCTGGAATCCTGGAATCCTGGAATCCTGGAATCCTGGAATCCTGGAATCCTGGAATCCTGGAATCCTGGAATCCTGGAATCCTGGAATCCTGGAATCCTGGAATCCTGGAATCCTGGAATCCTGGAATCCTGGAATCCTGGAATCCTGGAATCCTGGAATCCTGGAATCCTGGAATCCTGGAATCCTGGAATCCTGGAATCCTGGAATCCTGGAATCCTGGAATCCTGGAATCCTGGAATCCTGGAATCCTGGAATCCTGGAATCCTGGAATCCTGGAATCCTGGAATCCTGGAATCCTGGAATCCTGGAATCCTGGAATCCTGGAATCCTGGAATCCTGGAATCCTGGAATCCTGGAATCCTGGAATCCTGGAATCCTGGAATCCTGGAATCCTGGAATCCTGGAATCCTGGAATCCTGGAATCCTGGAATCCTGGAATCCTGGAATCCTGGAATCCTGGAATCCTGGAATCCTGGAATCCTGGAATCCTGGAATCCTGGAATCCTGGAATCCTGGAATCCTGGAATCCTGGAATCCTGGAATCCTGGAATCCTGGAATCCTGGAATCCTGGAATCCTGGAATCCTGGAATCCTGGAATCCTGGAATCCTGGAATCCTGGAATCCTGGAATCCTGGAATCCTGGAATCCTGGAATCCTGGAATCCTGGAATCCTGGAATCCTGGAATCCTGGAATCCTGGAATCCTGGAATCCTGGAATCCTGGAATCCTGGAATCCTGGAATCCTGGAATCCTGGAATCCTGGAATCCTGGAATCCTGGAATCCTGGAATCCTGGAATCCTGGAGTCCTGGAATCCTGGAATCCTGGAATCCTGGAATCCTGGAATCCTGGAATCCTGGAATCCTGGAATCCTGGAATCCTGGAATCCTGGAATCCTGGAATCCTGGAATCCTGGAATCCTGGAATCCTGGAATCCTGGAATCCTGGAATCCTGGAATCCTGGAATCCTGGAATCCTGGAATCCTGGAATCCTGGAATCCTGGAATCCTGGAATCCTGGAATCCTGGAATCCTGGAATCCTGGAATCCTGGAATCCTGGAATCCTGGAATCCTGGAATCCTGGAATCCTGGAATCCTGGATCCTGGAATCCTGGAATCCTGGAATCCTGGAATCCTGGAATCCTGGATCCTGGAATCCTGGAATCCTGGAATCCTGGAATCCTGGAATCCTGGAATCCTGGAATCCTGGAATCCTGGAATCCTGGAATCCTGGAATCCTGGAATCCTGGAATCCTGGAATCCTGGAATCCTGGAATCCTGGAATCCTGGAATCCTGGAATCCTGGAATCCTGGAATCCTGGAATCCTGGAATCCTGGAATCCTGGAATCCTGGAATCCTGGAATCCTGGAATCCTGGAATCCTGGAATCCTGGAATCCTGGAATCCTGGAATCCTGGAATCCTGGAATCCTGGAATCCTGGAATCCTGGAATCCTGGAATCCTGGAATCCTGGAATCCTGGAATCCTGGAATCCTGGAATCCTGGAATCCTGGAATCCTGGAATCCTGGAATCCTGGAATCCTGGAATCCTGGAATCCTGGAATCCTGGAATCCTGGAATCCTGGAATCCTGGAATCCTGGAATCCTGGAATCCTGGAATCCTGGAATCCTGGAATCCTGGAATCCTGGAATCCTGGAATCCTGGAATCCTGGAATCCTGGAATCCTGGAATCCTGGAATCCTGGAATCCTGGAATCCTGGAATCCTGGAATCCTGGAATCCTGGAATCCTGGAATCCTGGAATCCTGGAATCCTGGAATCCTGGAATCCTGGAATCCTGGAATCCTGGAATCCTGGAATCCTGGAATCCTGGAATCCTGGAATCCTGGAATCCTGGAATCCTGGAATCCTGGAATCCTGGAATCCTGAATCCTGGAATCCTGGAATCCTGGAATCCTGGAATCCTGGAATCCTGGAATCCTGGAATCCTGGAATCCTGGAATCCTGGAATCCTGGAATCCTGGAATCCTGGAATCCTGGAATCCTGGAATCCTGGAATCCTGGAATCCTGGAATCCTGGAATCCTGGAATCCTGGAATCCTGGAATCCTGGAATCCTGGAATCCTGGAATCCTGGAATCCTGGAATCCTGGAATCCTGGAATCCTGGAATCCTGGAATCCTGGAATCCTGGAATCCTGGAATCCTGGAATCCTGGAATCCTGGAATCCTGGAATCCTGGAATCCTGGAATCCTGGAATCCTGGAATCCTGGAATCCTGGAATCCTGGAATCCTGGAATCCTGGAATCCTGGAATCCTGGAATCCTGGAATCCTGGAATCCTGGAATCCTGGAATCCTGGAATCCTGGAATCCTGGAATCCTGGAATCCTGGAATCCTGGAATCCTGGAATCCTGGAATCCTGGAATCCTGGAATCCTGGAATCCTGGAATCCTGGAATCCTGGAATCCTGGAATCCTGGAATCCTGGAATCCTGGAATCCTGGAATCCTGGAATCCTGGAATCCTGGAATCCTGGAATCCTGGAATCCTGGAATCCTGGAATCCTGGAATCCTGGAATCCTGGAATCCTGGAATCCTGGAATCCTGGAATCCTGGAATCCTGGAATCCTGGAATCCTGGAATCCTGGAATCCTGGAATCCTGGAATCCTGGAATCCTGGAATCCTGGAATCCTGGAATCCTGGAATCCTGGAATCCTGGAATCCTGGAATCCTGGAATCCTGGAATCCTGGAATCCTGGAATCCTGGAATCCTGGAATCCTGGAATCCTGGAATCCTGGAATCCTGGAATCCTGGAATCCTGGAATCCTGGAATCCTGGAATCCTGGAATCCTGGAATCCTGGAATCCTGGAATCCTGGAATCCTGGAATCCTGGAATCCTGGAATCCTGGAATCCTGGAATCCTGGAATCCTGGAATCCTGGAATCCTGGAATCCTGGAATCCTGGAATCCTGGAATCCTGAATCCTGGAATCCTGGAATCCTGGAATCCTGGAATCCTGGAATCCTGGAATCCTGGAATCCTGGAATCCTGGAATCCTGGAATCCTGGAATCCTGGAATCCTGGAATCCTGGAATCCTGGAATCCTGGAATCCTGGAATCCTGGAATCCTGGAATCCTGGAATCCTGGAATCCTGGAATCCTGGAATCCTGGAATCCTGGAATCCTGGAATCCTGGAATCCTGGAATCCTGGAATCCTGGAATCCTGGAATCCTGGAATCCTGGAATCCTGGAATCCTGGAATCCTGGAATCCTGGAATCCTGGAATCCTGGAATCCTGGAATCCTGGAATCCTGGAATCCTGGAATCCTGGAATCCTGGAATCCTGGAATCCTGGAATCCTGGAATCCTGGAATCCTGGAATCCTGAATCCTGGAATCCTGGAATCCTGGAATCCTGG